>BMAO01022667.1:0-72952 GCA_019973975.1 Trichonephila clavata
TTTTGGGCCATTGGGCAATTTTTTTTTCACTCTCTCAAAGCTGAAACTTTGTCCTTCCATTCCGCCTGCAACTTTTGAAACTGCTGCAGATATTTTGCAAATTGAAAAGATTTCAGCATGGTGCAATGAGACACGTCCCCTTCTCGTGGAGGTCATCATGCATGGGGTTGGGAAAGGTGCCATCGCCAAGGGTGTTTGAATTTCGGCAGCATCTCCAAGCATACGGTGACGAGTCCCAACTCTTTAAACATTTTTTGCTGTTTGGAGCTTTTCACGACAATGAGACCTCCTGGGTCCACCATGCCCCTCACGCAATAGGGTAGGTATCTACAGGCACACTCTTGGGCAAGGGACGTACCAGACGAAGACGAGCGTTTTTGCAGGCATTGTATCGCATGTCTCGGGGCGTGGAGTCGAATCCGTCATGGTGACGGTAATGCAGAGCACTTGAGGATCACTGCCATTCTTGGGAAGGGATGCAATAGACAACTCGATGGGCACTGGCTTGCCCTGGTGGAGAAAGTAGTTGGCATTGAGCAAAATAGAGAGACATGCTTCTGAAAAAGAATGATTCTGCTGGCTGGCCTTATTTAGGGTCGAGGAGCGTGACGTTCAACTGGCATCCCATATTCCAAGGCCTTGCGATGCGAGCGTTCCACGTGGGGTTCCAACGCCCGTTTCCAAGCTGGGGGCATGACCAGGCGCCAAGGAAGGGGGTCGTCTCGATGCATTTCCCAATCATCCAACCACGTTAATAGTCTCACGTACACCTCCGCTAGGCGCGTGCAGTTTGTGAGATTCAACGTATAGGCCTCCTTATTGTGAGGTTAATGGGCTTCCCAAACTCGGCGAGACGGGGGACGACCCATTTGAAAGAATCTCAACTCGACGCCTGGATCCCACGTCAAATCCAAATGACTGGTAAACACGACCACTGTCTTTCCAAACGACCGAGGCACGTGCACCCCGAAATTGGGTTCAAAGAGGATGGTGTAAGGATAGTCGTGCTCGTAATACGTGACTCGATCGGGCCAGCGACCCAATTTACCAAACACGATCGTCGTGCGATGTCGACACTGGTCCAATAAATGTTGGATCATTCTGACACAAAGAGACTTGCTTTTTTAAAAAATAATACTTTTTGTTGGACACGGGTCCAATAAAGGTTGTATCATTCGGACACAAAGAAGGAGACTTGTTTTTTAAAAAATTATACTTTTTGTTTGCAACGGGTCCAATAAATGTTCGGACACAAAGAAGGAGACTTGTGTGTTTTTTAATAATAATCCTTTTTTTATTGATCATGATCATACTCTACAAGATAGATTCAGAGGTTGCATGGCTTTAAATCCAACAGAAGGTCGGATACAAGGGGAGAGTTTGGGCATTGACAAGTCCAGGGGCTCCATCGCCATATCGTGTTCAAAAGTCTCCAGGAAGGTGATGAGTTCATTGTTTTCATCAAAGAACGAGGGCACCAGGTGGAGCACCGAGGGTTCGGGTCCAGAAAAGGACGTTAGGAGTTGGTCGAGCCAAGCAGCTTCGGGCTCTGGAGAGATGAGCTCAGGTTCTGGAATCTGCACAGGTGGCGGAGAGATGAGCTCAGGTTCTGCAATCGGCTGAGGTTCTGGAATCTGCACAGGTGGTGGAGAGAGGAGCTCAGGTTCTGGAATCGGCTCAGGTTGTGGAATCTGCACAGGTGGCGGAGAGAGGAGCTGAGGTTGTGGAATCTGCACAGGTGGCGGATAGAGTAGCTCAGGTTGTGGAATCTGCACAGGTCTCTGGATGCATCCTCGTTTCTTGGAGGGGCGCGTCTCCTCCCCCGATCGCTTCAGTCCAAGCACTGGGGTCGGAGGCGGTAGCTTGTAGGCGGTTTGATCCAACGTTTTTTTTTCGAAAATCTCCCAGGTGAAATCTCTTTTGAAGGAGCTGAGGGAGCAGGGATTCGGGGATCAGGTCCAGACCCAAAACGGTTTTTGGAACCGTCAACAGCAAATAGTGGGTTCCCGCCAGGATCGGATAGGCCGTGTGTGGCTCCAAGATGGTCCGATGGTAGAGCATTTGGTCGTAGGGCTCGAAACTCTTCTCGTTCACGTTGGGTCGGGCTCAACACTGGAGACTGGAAGGGGGCAGTTCGTAGAGCAGCAGGGGCACGTGCGTCGTTTGAATGAAATGCACTTCTCCGGGGTGCACCGTTCTCAACCCAAAGGTAAAGTCTTTTTTCACAAAAAACAGGTTGCCATAAATGTACACCATCCTCTTGTCGGTATTTTTGAGCAAACGATCTGGATTTTTCAAGAGGCTTTTGGACACTTTTCCCCACAGGATCGCGTTGGGTCGAAATTCGTTGACGTGCTTGGCTTCCAGCGCGGCCCGCTTGAAATTGTCCATCAACGTCTTTTGGTGGTACCACGGATCTTGACGAAATAAGGTAACCACGCGTTTGGCGTGAGGCTCCTGGTAGAGGATGCCCGCTCGCACCTGGCCTTGTTGAGCGGCATATTCCAACGCATCGGGTTTCTCGGGCAGCGTCACGGGCACCACGGTGGAGGAGAGGTGCTCTGGGAAGGCATCCATGCTGCAAACTGACGAGAAGCGTCGACCCGCGTCCTCCTTTTATACGTTTCAGACAGGATGCGAGTGAAAAATGGGGTTGAGAGGTTGGTGGAGAATGGCACACATGCCTTGCACGGCAATCCAACGATGACATTGCGTCTGGTGGCAAAAGGGACATTCGCCTCGTGCATGGGATTTCAAGAGCATGACGGGGATGCGTTTGAAAGGACTGAAAGCGCTCCATTTTGATTGAATGTCTTTAAAGTCTTGCTTGGAACGAGAATCGGTCACACAGAGGGTGCCGACATTGAGATAATTTAAAGAGTTGAACACTTTATGCGCCCCGACGCGATCCGAAGCATACGAGACGACCCCGTTGGTGAGCGTGAAACCATGGTCTCGGAGACACAACACGGCCAGACCGTGCGTATGGAAAAAGACTTGAGTGTGGTGCTGGGGAAATCGATAAGCATAAGGAGGGCGTCGTTGAGACTAGGAGAAACGACGTCGTCGAGGGTCTTGGGGAGAGTTTAGTTTTGGGGGCTCATGAGAAGACTCTGGGTGTGAAGGAGAAGCCATGGAGGGCAAAGGGGAACCAGGGGCGGATAACAGGCTCAACACATCATCCGTGTCGGTCATGTTGAAAAAGAGAAGCTGCAAATTATGTGCTCTGAAATGTAATCTGCAAAGTGTTTGCTCTGAAATGTAATCTGCAAAGTGTTTGCTCTGAAATGTAATCTGCAAAGTGTTTGCTCTTAAACATTCTCTCTAAAAAAAAAAAACTTTTTTTTTTGTAAGGATAAATTAATTTCTTGTCTAGCTAGAGTTGTTCTCTTCTTGTGCTGCGAGTATTAAAACTCCGTGTTCTTTCAAAGTTTAAAAGCTTTCTACCACCCCCTCATTTCATTTACTCGTCTAGTGTAGTGTTCTTTGAAATTTTGTTTCTTTTTTATTTATCGTGTTCGACCATGTCTGTTGTTTCGGATGCATGTTATTGTGAACAAGATTGTTTAGTGTGTTCTCGGGGAAAAGAGCCCCCTCATGATTGTGTGATTCACGTTTTATTGGAATCGATGGTGTTTCAAGAACGAGTGATGCACGGTGAACCCACCGAAGCACGATTGAAACAAATTTTTGAGATTGGACAACACTATTTACCCCGGGCCATGCATTGGACGGACGAAAATAGTAAACGTTGGCAAAGGATGTATGACGTGATCCAGAGTGGGTTTCCCAAACCCTGTGTCGGAAGCGAATAAAGTTTAAAAGATTTGTCAGAAGCACATAAAATTTGAAATATCTTTTAGACGCAAACAAAGTTTGAAATATCTTTCAGAAGGAAAGTTTGAAATATTTTTCAGACGCACATAACATTTGAAATATCTTTCAGAAGCAAAAATAAAGTTTAAAACATCTTTCAGAAGCAAAAATAAAGTTTAAAACATTTATCAGATGCAAATAAAGTTTAAAACATCTATCAGATGCAAATAAAGTTTACAACCAATCTCTAAAAAAAAAAATAAAAAAAAATTTTTTTTTTAAGAAAGATTGGAGAGTGTTTAAAAAGGTTGAGCCTTTCACTCGAGCTTTCATTTGGTTTGCTCTGTTGTCAACATTTCTTATTCTCTTCATGATGACCTCGTTCAATTCTCTCCTGGGTGAATTGGAAAAAAAATTCTCCCAGGTTTGCGAGACAACGTCTCACGCTGGTCGTCTTATAGACTACGCTTGCAACGTTTAGCGGGTATTGTGAAATTTCAACAACTCGCGATCCACTTTCCCATTCCCGTCCAGGTGGTCTTGAGCGAGCATGGATTCCATCTTTCCGATTGTGTCTATAGTGCAGATGCCTGCACGGAAGGACCCGACACTTGCCATTGTTTTAATGTCTTTGACGCCCCCGAACACTATTTTATCGTGAAACGCTTCAATCATGTCGTCGTACGGGACGGTTCTTTACACTCTCTCGAATGTTTGACACGAGCTCACTGTCAATGTTGGAGACAGGGCCCCGTGGATCCTACTCTTTCTGCCACCTTGAAAGGTGCCCCTGCTTGGCTTCCGGCTTCCCGGAGATGATGCCATCCATTTTGAAAGAACGGACATGACCCTCACAGGATCTTCCTCCTGTCTAGCCAATCCAAAAGCACTTCCTGCGCGTCGCTCTTCTCTCAAAAGCACGATTCGGACGCCTTTTTGCCTCATACGAGACAATGGATTCTGACAAAGCCTTTCAAATCTACCTGGCCGAATACCACGAGGCCCATTTGGCTGAGTACATTACTTTTATGATGCAGTTTCGAGCCCAGTTACAGACTCTCACTCCGTCCGACGTCATTGCTCTTTCCCCCGTGGACCTGGGAGACCTTTTACGGAAAGTGTTGCCCCATCCCGAGCCCATCGACGACCTGCCCACCTTCGAATGTCTCACCTCTTCTGAACCTTCCGAACTTTACAGTGATTACCTCGAACAGCAGGCGGCCCAAGGCAAGGGGGCCTTTCTGCAAGCTCTGTGGACGGTCTTGGCCCTTCCCAAATTCTATCGATTGGCGTACAAGGCCTGGAGGCGACATGGACCTCAACCGTTGGCCCCTTGGATTCTCTTGTCTCAAGCCGTCTTGAATGGTTGTTTTGCACTCAAATGGCCCGAAAGCGTCTTCCAAATACCCGAGACGTGTTCCATCTGTCTGAGTCCGATGCATTGGCCAGAAAAGACACATTGTGGCCATGTATTTCACATGCGGTGTTTACTGCAACACCTGGAGGTGAGGAATACCTGTCCTCTCTGCAGGGCGCCCAACCCCATACGAGCAGCCTCGTAGAGGAGGGGGACAGGGATTCCCCAGAAAAATGGGAGATGGATGACTGGAAAGGAGCATAGCTCGGAACCAGTCATTCATCTCCCATTTTTTTGGGCTACTCTCAGAGTCAAGGTTGGAAACGACCCGAAAAAAACTCTGACACAATTGTTAGAACATTGTGCAAGACCAATAAAATGTGAAAGATGAAAAGCAAATCATGGTGACATTCCATATATTATACAAATTTAGGGTTTGGAACAGCCATGGGAGAATGTTTGCTGGAAAGGAGCATAGCTCGGCACCAGGAATCATTCTTCCATTGGGGGGGGGGGGGTTTGGAAACGACAAGAAAAAAAAACTCTGACACATTGATTCAGACTGTGGCTGGAACATTGTGTGTAAGATTCACAATGGAAGGTTGACACATTTTTTGAGACTGTGCCTGGAACATTGTGTAAGATTCACAATGGAAGGCTAATAAAATAAAATATCGCAAAAGCCAAAAAAAGAATGTGAGGCAAGTTTGAAATATCTTTCAGGAGCAAATAATATTGACAACCAAACTCTTGGCAGATTGAAGAGCACAAAAAGTTTAAAATATTCTACCTCTCTAAAAAAAAAAAAAAAAAATTTTTTTTTTTAGAGAAGTTTACATGATTTAGTTTCAAAGGTTTGCTAGTAAACTCGAAAGTTGAGAGATGGCTGAACGAGGTCGAACCAACCTTTTTACACTATTGTTTTTCCAACGCCATGTATTGGAAGAGATTCTGTCCACTCTTTTTCCTTGCAACAAATTTTTCAATATTTTATTTTCAACTGACATGTTTTGTACTTTAGCGTTCAACTCATATTCTTTTGTTTTCAGATCATATTCTTTTGTTTTCCATTCATATTCTTTTATTTTCCATTCATATTCTTTTGTTTTCAACTCGTCAAGTTCCTTTTTCACCACGTCAAGTTCCTTTTTCAACACGTCTTTTTCTCTTTGAATCAAATCTCTTTCCCTTTCCATGAGGTCGTTTCTCGCTTTCATCTCGTTGAGCTTTGGGTCGTTTTTCGCTTGCATTTCATTCATCTTTGACCTTAATATCAGCTTGTGGTTCATGGCACATGCTTCTTTTGTTTTTTCATTCATCCTATTTTGTTGTTTACGAGACAACACATACACATCGTCTCTCATGCATTGAAAGCAACACTCGGCTCCCTCCTCGACATACACTATTTTATTATCGTGTAGATTCAAATGCAGAGGTGTGCCTTCCTCCGTTTCCTCGTAGCGCGGATACAAGGGAATCACACAATTTAAACATTTCCAGCCCGTCACATGGATCGGTACCCCCCCCCCCTCTTACATTATACCATGGGTCCCGTACACGCTTGGCAGCCCAACTGGATACATTTTTATTTCCCACAGTAATTTTTCTATTCCCCCTGGAAAGAGGGTACAGAGAAACGCAATACTATACGGGTGCAAGGGTCGATTGATGTGAAAATGAGACGCATGTTGCTTAAATTGTCAGGACCCTTGTCACACGAGGGTCCACTCACGTAGACGATGGTTCGCACCACACGCCAAGAGGGCAACGTCGTGAGATGGCTCGCCTCCAATGTTCCAACAACACCCCTATTGGAATGATTCTCTGTCTTTTCTCAACATACCAACGTTGTAATGCCTACACTTCATAGGTCGCTGCTTTCCCCCAGCTTGACTTGTCTCCCTTTCATTTACCCTCCCTGACCTACCTCCATTACATGGGTCGTTGCCCAGCGTGACAAGTCTCCATTTCATTTGTCCCCTCCATTTTCATCCAGGATGAAACTTTTTTTGTTCTCGCGCCCCATATTTTTTTCAGAGGAATTTGAAAAAAATTTTCAATCAACACACCCCAAGGGACACGATTCTGACCCCCTTTCCAAAAAGGTCGTTTTCCATTTTCAATCATTTTTGGAAAGGGTCACGGTGCTCGACTATTTTTTCGACCGACTGTATTCATGCATTTGAATAATAAAACATAGAAGTTGACACGTTAAGTATTCTTGAGATTCTATTTGAAAGAAAAATATTATGACTTTTAGTATAGGTAGAAGAAAGTTTTGTTTACTTCATCTCTACTGGATCAGTTAAACATCTACAGCAAACTTTCTCTTTAATATTTTTTAATATTACATAATACTATTTAATGAGTAGTTTAAAAGAAACTTATGAAACATTTCAAAACAATATTTTAATTTTTAAGAAGAAATATGTGTGCTTCCTCTTTAGTTAGACAATCTTCTTGGGAAGGGAGCATTAACTAACAGCTTTCAATTTTTTATTGGCTAAGATTTAATTAAAATGTGTAATAACTCTAGAGAGAAATTTACTTACTTAAAATTTCGGTTTTGTAGGTGTCAAATGGCGTAGACATTGGCGACGTCAGGGTAGTTCCAAAAACCTCATCTCAAAATCTGTGAACTCCATTTCTTACGATCTTTCACCACACCTTGTTTTTCTACTTTTTGACGAAAAACATTTTTTTAAAAAATTTCTATAACATTGACGGAATTGTTTTGTCGTTCGTGGATTCATTACTCCGTCAATCTCATTAAATTGCCGTGCTATTTCACTATATGCTTCGTTTTTTTAAAACAAATAACCGCATGTTTCTTAGTTTTCTTTAACATACAAGTGTTCCCTTTCTAAATTGCGTAAAATAAACTTTGAAAGTATTCATTTTGAAGAATAAACATTGAAAAAGAAGAATATGCAACTGTTTCGATAGAAGTTTAGTTCAGATCACGGAGAAATCAGCCGAAGTCACGGGGTTTACTTCGACCAATGAGAATCGACCAGTAACCCCAGGTTAGGAAACCCGTAGTCAAGTAAACTGAGGTCGAAAAAGAGCCGTGAATTGAAGTTCTAACCTAGGGTTAGTTTTAACTTGACTCCAGGTTTCATCGCTGGGTCAGGTTAGCGGTGAATACGAGCGTTAGTCAGCTCGTGTCCGCTCCTTTTTGTCTCTCTAAGATTATTTTTTATTTCCTATTCTACCATTTTCTTTTCCTTCCTGTCTTCTACCAGACCCATTACTCTTAGAACCTTGTGACCTATCTAACCCATATCTACCATCCTCAAAACTACTCGACTGATACTCGGATCCACCACTAATTGAAGAATCTACCTCCACTATATATAAATCTTCATCACTTTTTCTCTGATCGTAATTTTTTTACCTGCCTTCCAAATTACAACATTATTGTTTTTAACACTCACAACTCTAAAAGGACCCTCAAACTTAGGGCAAAACTTCGCAACCACCTTTTTACTGGCTGAACTAATAGGGTGAGTTTCAACCAACACTAAATCATCCACCTTAATGTTAATTTCTCGTCTCCTTTTATTGTAATATTTCGCCCACTTTTCTTGCTTTTTCATTGTATTCTGCCTAGCTTCCTCAAACACCTTTTCCATATTCCGAACCACAAATTCTGTACCATCTGTGACCATCACAAGTTTTTGAAATGGGGTAATAATTTTTCTGCCCAAAAATAATTCTGCTGGGGTTTTTCCCGTCGTTTCATGGACTGCCGTTCTTAGTGCGTATGCGAATTCATTTAAAAACCTATCCCAGGATTCATGATTATAATTTACAAAAGAAGCAATCATTTGTAGTAAATCGCGATTAACACGTTCCGTTCGATTTGATTGAGGTCGATACAATACTGTTTTGACATGTTTTATATCTAATCTCTCACTTAAATGTTCAAAAACTTCGGATACAAATTGGGGACCATTGTCGCTAATCCATTTAACTGGAGCTCCATATCGCGAAATATAACTTTCGAACAGGGCATTGGCGATTATTTTTGCGGACGCCTTTCTGAGGGGTATTATTTCTAACCACTTCGTAAAATGATCCGTTATTACACAAATATATCGATATCTTTGGGGTTTCGATGCTGGGTAAGGGCCTAATAAATCTAATGAAACTATTTCGTTCGGATAACTAGTTACAATCGGTATTAAATGACCGGCCGGTAACGCGTTCTTATAGTTAAATTTTTGGCACATCTTACATGTCAAAACATAATCGTATATGACTTTACGCATGTATGGAAAATAACATGCAACCTTTACGCGTAAATAAGTTTTCCGTATTCCAAGATGTCCAGCCATAGGCTTATCGTGAAATTCGTGCATTATCGCACCTCGCATCGATTTTGGAATATATACTCTCATTTCTCCGAGAGAGGATGCGTATTTCGCATAAAATAACAATCCCTCAATAAGTTTAAGATCCTGGGACCAGTTCCCACAGACCCCTGCATTTACTGAACTGTCATCTGGGTTTTGTAAGTAGCGATATATATGGCCAAGCTCGGGGTCCTGCTTTTGTTCAGCTATCAATTTTCTCCCTTGACGAAAGTACCAAATCTCTAATTACTGCACAAGTTATATTGCTACCTTCAAAATTTTCCACAGGGTTCCGCGTCAACAAATCTACCACAACATTTTGAATACCTGGTCTATGTTCCCATTCAACATTAAATTCGGCTAGCTTGAGTGACCATCGTATCATACGACTTGATAAATTTTTACCATTAGTGAGTTTCGTTAATGCTGCATGGTCTGTAATTACTTTCATATTTAACGATCCAAAGTAGGTGCGAAACTTGTTTAAAGCCCAAATCACCGCTAAACATTCGCGTTCAGTTACTGTGTAATTGCGCTCCGCCTTATTAAGTGTGCGGGATGCATATGCTATGGGTCTCTGACTTTGCGTAAGCACCGCTCCAATCCCAATAGAACTCGCATCTGTAAAAAGCTCAAATTGTACATTAAAATCCGGTAATTTTAGCACAGGTGCTTCGTAATTGCACGTTTGATCGATTCAAAAGCAGCTTGCGCCTCTTCCAACCAATTAAATTTCCTACCCTTCTTTTTTAAATCATACAGTGGCTCGCAGAGATCTGAGTACCCCTTAACAAATTTTTGATACCATTGGTCCATTCCGAGAAATTTTGATACTTCTTTCAAATTTTTTGGTGCTTTCATTTCGAGTATTGCCTTAACTTTAGATTCCTCCGTGGCTATCCTATCCTTACTAATCACGAGGCCTAAGTATTTTTGTTTCTCACATCCAAACTTACACTTATCTTTGTTCAACGTCAACCCCGCTTCTTGCAATAACCTAAATAATTCCCTTAAATGTTCTAAGTGATGTGTAAATGATGGAGACGCAATAATAATGTCGTCCATGTAGACTAAGACACACTTCCCTAACAGAGGTTTCAAAATAATATCAATAACCTTCTGAAAATTTGGCGCTGCCCCCGATAGGCCGAATGGCATGCGCTTAAACGCATAAGTGCCGTTTTTCGTCACAAAAGCCGTTTTGGCTACATCCCTAGGGTGTACTGCTAATTGAAAATAGCCAGAGCGCAGATCCAAGGTACTCATTATATTTTCGTGTGAGGAATATTGGGAATTAAATCCTCTATGAGTGGCAAAGGATATCTCGGGTACTTAGTTACCGCATTAAGTTTGCGATAATCCACCGCAAATCTGTAAGCCTCGGGATAACCCGTTCTTTTTACGACACAAAACTACAGGAGATTCTTACGCCGATTGAATTTCTACGATGGTGCCTTCTCGTAACATCTTATGTATATGATAGTCAATGATACCTTGTTTAACCCTGTCATATCTATATAGTCTGGAGACAACTGGAAGGCTCTCCCCCGCATCAATTTCATGATATAATACATGAGTAAGACCCGGTTTGTTTGAAAATAGACTTTTAAAACTATTAAATAACGATTTTAAATCCATTTGTTGACTTTGATTTAGTTGTGAACTCGAAAGGTCAATTTCTACATTCTCCTCAACAACTTTTAATTCTTCGATTTGCGAATCCGGAATCGCTAAAGACTTTTCCTCGAAATTCATAGTAATCTTCGCGTTTCTTATAAAATCGATGCCTAAAATGCATGGATATTCGAGATCTGCCACTATGTGCAAAATCCCATTTTTTTGTGAATTCTCTTATTCGAATTTCTAATTCAACTGTTCCTACATTGTTGCAACAGGCGCCCTGAGCCGTTATAACTTTTGCATTTGATTTTTTTATTGGCTTATAAGAAAAATATGCCCGATACGTTTCTTCAGAGATGAACGACTTCTCGGCTCCAGTATCCCATAATGCCTTAGTGAAGATGTCGTTCACTAAAATTGGCACATACACGAGTTCTACAGGGGACATCCTTAAAGCAGAAACCCTTATAGGATGTTTCTCATCAACATGCGATCGATCTTGATTTCGAACGCTTAAAAAGTTTAAATTTTTATGACTACCCCTATTCCATCGATTATTCGACCCCCGTGTAAAATTATCACTCGGACCCCTATTTCTATATTGATCTCTTCTATCACGACTTTCGAATCCACGCTCATTCCTTTCAATACGGTTCCTTTTCTCGAACCCTTGATTACCATAGTTCCCCTGAGGTCTCGTCCCATAGGAAGTTCTATAACCTGGCCTCCTATCATTTTGACGTTCGACTACCCCAGTATCTCTCCAATTTCTATTAGTACGACCTTCGTTAGACCTCCTACTCACATCACAAGCTCGTCTTTCATTATTATTATTGTTCGAACCCGGAATGTCTCTCCTCAAATATCTGTCCTCATACTTGGATATCATCTGAAGCAACTGCAATTGAGTAGTTGGATTTCTAATCTCAATATATTCCATTAATTGCGGTTCCAAATGAGCAACAATATGCTCTATCAAACTCTCTTCCGACATATTTAATCCCAACTTTTTATATATTTTAAGAATCTCGTAAATAAAGTCTGACGGAGCCTGACCGTGACCCGGATACGACGAATAGAACTTGACTTGCAATTCAGTCTTATTCCTAACCGCTGGGAAATTTGCCGTCAAAGCTTCTTTCAATTGCACGAAATCCGTAGCAGTTCCTTTCACTATCGAAGATCCGAAAATTTCATACCAGTCCAAGGCTCGACCTCGGAGACGCCCTTTAAGATAATAACATGCCAAATTATTAGGTATCTCGTAAAACTTAACATTACTGTCAACATATCCCAAAAATTCTTCGATATTTTCCACACCAGAAAAAAAAAATCAGGCAAGAGCCTAAAATTGGATCCGACTCCCATCTCGGGGTTAAGGGAGAAATGCCCGGAGGACAAACTCGTTGGGTGCCATTGTCATGGCCCAGTCCTATCTTGGACTGGGTTCACATTGCTCGACGCGCCTGGTGGGGAAGGAAACATATTATCACCAACGAAAGTCATAATTACAAATATTTATTAACAACACACAAATACAATTAACAAGTCACACTATAAGTAGAAACCCTGGAGTGATTATTCAATTCCCTAGATTAATCCTGATACACAACTCTAACATTCAATTCTAACCTTTAAATCTAATATTCCCTACTAAATAATCTCAACTATTAGAATTGACAAAGGAGACGAACGCTTACTAACATCAGGTCGATACTAACTATAATCTCTTTGATTCCTTCAATGATTAATAATATCAAATACTATCCAATACGCGCTAAGCTCGCTGAAGAGATCCGTAGTCGATACTTACATTCAAATTGGTAATTCCTTCTTCTTTGCTTTCTTACTAAATCTAGACTTTATATAGTCGAATTCATTAGCATATCACTATCTCGTGTTTTTCCCGAGGAGGCTGTGAAATAGAATAATTGCTGGCCCCAAAGTTACCCAAGAGGGTTAATGGAAGATTAACGCGGATAGACCCGTCACAGTACTATAATAATGAAATTTGTTTTGCGTTTTTCTATTGTTGAATTGAAATCCGCCAAGAACGGTTATTTTGGAAGACGACTCTCAACGGGATTACGGGGATATTGTTACTAAAAATTTAGTTTTTTTCTTGTTAGATTTAGACTTGAAATTTGGCTCGCATGTTCATTTTACAGAGTAGAGATCCAGTGAAAATTGGTTTTGCGGGAATCCACTTGGTTAAGAAAGTGCAAACATCATTCTATACTTGAATTTTAGAGATTTTTAGAAAATACAAATTAGATGAGTTCTGCCCCTTTTTTTTAATAAAAAGGCGACAATTACATGTATAAGTATATTTTTCAATACAATCGAATTCTTAATGCTCGGACTTGAATATTAATAATTTATTCATATATATATAAACAGTATATATTTATGAAACATGATGAAATATACCCAGCGAATTGGGTGGGTAACGGCTAGTTTCCTGTTCCCTCTACATGGCAATGGCGCCAAAACTGCATTTTTGGAGCATACATTTTCAACATTATCATTTAGATTTTTAAAAAAATCTTATTTTAAGACAACTCATGCAAAAAATTATACTTTTAATCCAAGCAGTATTCTAACCTAACCAATGAACAAGAGAGAGAAAGAGAGTGGATAATATAAAAATTACTCACCTCACACTGATGTTAGAATTAAGTTCGAATCCGGTGCTATTCTGAAACACTGTCTTTTTACATTGCAGTCGGATTATCGGTATATAGAAGCAGTGATTATCCCAATTAGTCATTCAATTGCATTAACACAAAACGTAGATTAATCTACAATGAGGAGGGAAAAAACGCGTCTGCGCTGACTGTATATTGTTTCGATTATGTTATGTCATTCAGTGATTCTCAAACTTTCAATATTTGCGACCCAATTTTCAAGCCTAATTTTCATCACGATCTCCACAATGCATTGAATTCAGTCAGACTCTACTTTGGCGCTCTAACCTCTCAAGTGCCGCCGGCCTTATTCTTATTGTAGGGGGGTTTATAATAAGAATAAGTCTTTCCGATCTGCTGTCCATACAATTATTCCGAAGGCTTTGAAATGCAATCAAAGGACCTTGGTAGTGTTTGCAAAGGATTTACTTATTTCAGAGGTTTTACTTATCTATTCCTCCCACCCTCATACACGTGCCTACGTAGAAAACGGTAGCATTGTAGAGTGAATCTCGTAACTTTTATTCGGCAGAAAAAGGATTAACGTTAAACCGTATAAATTATCAAGATAAGTGTGGAATTTTGTAAAAGTTTTATGTATGACAAGTCCATGAGGTCACTTATAATTATTCACACACGCATGGACCTTATAAAAATAGTTTTCCGACAGTTTGAAAGCGTTTACTACATGTTTCTAACTTTGATATAAAAAAACAGAGGTTTATTTCTTGGTCTTATTTCACCGAACAGCGTTTGACCAACAATGTCCCAGACCTGAACGAATTAATGATTAGGTGGAATTATACTTTGGCGATCTAAAAACATTTATAACGTATTTCTCGAGTCAATTTATAACAGTTATCTGATCTTGTATTCGTTTCAAATATTCAATCAAGTTGCCTCAGAATATGGTAGAACATTATTTATATTATTATCATTATTTTTTCGAAAGGGAATGTACTATATTACATAAAATTGAGATTCACTAATAATTATGGTAAAAAAGAAGGAAACGAGCATATGTATATTTTTTTGATAATTTAATTATTCTATAAGACAATACGTTTCAAATTTGTTCACCAGTTTACAGACACAGTTTAAAACATTTTGCAAAATTTCTGGTAGTGTATTTACTTTTTGGTAATTACTCTATTTGAAGGGGGGGGGAGGAACTCTATAGCTGTAATATTGTAAAAAAAAAACTCAGTTTGAAAAAAGGGGGAAATGCAACAGCTTAAAAGTAAAAGTATGTAACACAAAGGCAAGGATTTCTTTCTTCGTCTAAGGCATTGTATAAATCGAGGCATTTTTCTTATGTTTGGGAATTAAAACGAACGTGTATAAAGAAAATGAGTGTTTTGCACGTTCATTTCAATTACCGCTAAATCCGTCGTATAACGCTCACTTATACTTTCAAAATTTGCATTTTTTAATTCTAAGGTATATTCGGCGTCTAACCCACACCCTCTTTTTGCGAAGAAACATGAGACGTATGTATGGGCGCTTTCATGTCTTTTATTCGAGGTATTATCCTCAGCTCTTTAAAAAATCGAATACTTCTACAATACCTCTTCAAGTTCATAGGAAATATCATTTCTTTTAACTGAACAGTATTTCAATATACATAGAAATCTAATTTCTTTTTACACTTACATCTTTTTTATTTTTAAAACTATCATTTTTGTACCCGGCATATATAACGCGTAACCCTAAATTTTGAGCGCATTTTTTTGTGTTAAAAGTGCGCGTTATACGCTGGATTTTACGGTAAATTTTAAAGAGAGAGTTCGGGATTTATAACTTGAGTTTTTGGCTTTCAGTTTCGAAGCTTCAACTTTCATAAAGCCGGCCATTCGGTAAAGTAGTTAGTGACGCTGACTGTGGTGCCGTAGGGACTGGGCTCGAATCCCGGAGAAGGCCTGTATGTTTGTGTTGTAAGCCCCGTGTGATACATTGTGTGGTGCACGGGGTTTAAAAACTTTCTCAATAAAAAAAAACACATTAATATATCAATTGTTATAATAAAAAAAGTTTAATGTGTATCTTGTATTTTTTTTATAAATGAATCTGAAATACTAAAACATATAATGTATGTCTATGACAAATTGATGCCTTTATTTTTAAACTTTTTCGTTATTTCTACACTACTAAAAGGCTTTTTTCTAATATTTCAATAAAGAATATTAACTACAGATTTAATAATGATTTAATGCTTCAGAGAAAAAATGTAAAGAATCTGCCAGGGAAGAAGGAGTTGGATGACATTTCGAAACCTATTTTTAATACTTTAAATCATTTCTTTACGTAAGATTTAAAAAATTAATATTTTCTGCTTAATTTTGTAAAAAAATCCGTCACTTTTCTTGAAGCACAGTTCATTTGGTCTTTTTAGCATATTATTTCCAGTCAAAAGCAAAGCTTTCGCTTTATGGGTAGTCCAGATAACTTCATTTTCCACTTGCGAGACAACCTCATCTTCAACAACTATGCTAAAAAAATTCTAAGATAGGTCTTTACATTCTATTTCTTATTTTCCAACGTCTAGTTAGAATCGCCAAAATTTCAATTTCAAAACCAATTATATGTTTCCCAATTTCTTATGTGGGGAATCTTGTTTTCGGTGAGTCATTTAAAAAAAAATCAAGTAAATTCAGAATGAAAAAAAAATGAGACAACCGAGTAAGGAAGTAGGTACAATCTACTGACAAAAATGCTTTCTATTTCGTGATGTTGTGTATAAATATATACTGCTTATATACATATAAATTATTGATATCTAAGTTCACCCATTAAGAATTCGATTGTATTGAAAAATATATTTATACCTGTAACTCTTGCCTCTTGATATAAAAAGAACTTCAAATTATATAATAATTTATAATTTATCTCTAAAATTGAAGTAGAATGATTTTTTGCACTCTCGTAACCCAATAATTAAGTGGATTTCCGCAAAACCAATTTTCTCAGGTGGATCTCTACTCCTTAAAATAAACATGCCTGTCAAATTTCAAGTCTAAATCTAATAGAACAAAAACGGAATTTTCATAATGAGTACGCCCCGTGACCCCGTTGAGAGTCTATTTCCAAAATAAACATTCTTAGTGGATTACAATTCAACAAAAGAAATATGCAAACTAAATTACATTGTTATAGTCCTAATAGTTCGACAACGAGAATATTTTCGTCAATAAGCCCCTGTAACCCCCCGCTACCCCCAGGAATAGATTTCCGTAAATCTATTCTTAGTGGATCTCTATTCAACAAAAGAAACATGCTAAACAAATTTCAAGTATGCGGGTCTAACAATTCAAAAACAGGAATTTTTTTCTGTAACTTCCCATAACCCTTCATAACCCTTTCCTTTCGTTGGTCGATTTTCGCAAAACCCTTTGGTAGAAGAATTCTGCTCCATAAAAGGAACATACCTACCAATTTTTCAGCAGGTAGATCTTAGTTTAAAAACGAAAATATTTATCTACTTGTGGGGGAGGGGTTCTAACTGACACCCCTCTCTCTCTGTCCGGCACGTCTCTAGGTGTGGGGGGAAACAAAGCATCACCAACAAACTCCATAATAATAATTAGATTTATTCAGACTTTGAACACACACTTAAACAATCACAAGTGAAACTATAAGAAGAAACCTAGGAGTGATTCCCTAAAACGTCGATTAATCCTAATACTCAATTCTAAGTAAACCCGACTACCAGAAATGGATAAGGAGAACAATCACTAACTACCTCAGGCCGATTCTAAATGTACTATCTTAAATCTTCAATCTAATAATTTAATCTCAGTAATTACCTTCTTGTGAAGGAACTATTCCAATATTCGCACTAACGTGACGGCTTCCAGGCTTCTTCTCTCTTACATCTACAAAACCTATATAGACTTTATATAGTCAAACTAATTTACATATATCTATCTCGTGTTCTTCTTGAAAGGCAGTGAATTAATGTAAATGCTAGCCCCAACGTTTCCCCCAAGAAGATTAATAGGAATATCTCGCGAATAGACCCGTCACGAACTACACTCCTTAATTTCACGATTTAGAAGTTCCCACCTATAGGTCGAAGCAGAAAAGAAAACATATATCTGTTGCACTAAACCAAAGTTCACGATTTCAGTTGCAACCTCAACTGATTTTGAACCAACCAGATTAAGAGAACGTTCAGCACACGGCAGATAATTAGCGAATTTATTTTTTTCTTTTAGAAGAGCTTGTGCACTATTATATCGACCGGACATATTAGCAGCGTTGTCAAATGACTGTCTCCCACAATTATCCAATAGCAGTCTATTTGTTTCTAAAAATTATTGTAGAGAATTAAACACTGGCATAGCTAGTCCTGTGGGTGCTGTTTCAAAATTCGTTGGGGGCTCTTTTTTTTTTTTGGAGCCCCTGAACATTTTACGATATTTTGCTTTTGGGGGCCCTGAAGCTTGGGGACCTCGTATCATTAATACGGCAGTAGCTAAGCCCCTGAAATTAAATATAAGCCAGTGTGATTACTAAACTTAATTAATAAGACACATCTTTCATACACTTTTCCTCGAAAATAATATTGTAGAACAATAGCAAGTTGGTCATTGAGGGACAAATCTGAAGTGGAATCCATCCCAATTGAATAGTACTTTGTGTCATCATTATTTGAGTTGTAATCGTTTTAATGATCTGCTTGCCCATAATTTCAATTATTTGCTCATACATTGTTTTTGATGAGTAGGGTATTAATGACTTTGGTCATAATTCCCGTCGTTCGATATGTTCACGAATGAATGGGTCGAACGCTGTTAGCAGTTCCAGGGCACCCATAAAATTACCAAAAAATGTGAGGAGAACCAAAAACTTCCTCGGTACCACTAAATTCAAAACCCCTTATGGGCAAATACTTTACTACCACGATAACATGTTCGAGGATACTGTGGTAATATTCTCTCTCTGTGTGTATCTTTTCTTAGTTGCTCTCCTGTAACTGTTTATCTAAAACAGACTTATTTTCTTTTCGTGTCAGCCAAACTAACATTGAATTTTTATGTTCAATAGAATTTTCATGATTTTATAAACAACTTGTTACATGTTTCCAATCAGAAAAGCCGGTTGTGTATCGAGAATTTGTTTTAGAAAAAAGCGCTTGCAATTCAAACAAAACCCACTACCAATACTAGTTAAATAACATAGTTAAAAGATCTTTCCAGCACTTATCCATTTTTAAGTTTTTAATGAAATGATTATTCGAAAATTATCTCTTTTGAATTCTCTTACTGAAACATAATATATATTGTTTGAAATTTTTACTTTGAAAATAACTCATTTCATGCGAAAAGACATAATCAATAAAATTGTTACTTAGTGATTTAGGTCACGAATCCAAGTCAACGTATTTCTCAAATTAAAACCCAACATTTTCTAAACACTTTTCGGTGGGGGCATTACTGATGTCCTCTGACTGAGCAATATCTTTTTCAGAAGGCTGCTGGTCATCGAGATCTTGCATATTTTTATCATTAATATATTCTTTTTTGTTGTGTTTCTCTGTTTTCTTTAGCTAAGTTCCTTTCCCTTTAGCTTGTTAATGTATCTGCGTTTGTTATATTCTTGTTACTTTGTTCCATTATGTAAAAAAAATGGTTGAAATTTTGAAACGGTTAATTTTTTCTTTTCTCGATTTAACAGAAATTTTCGTTTTTCCACTCTCCAATTTTTTATTTTCTGCCTGACATTTATATTTCTAACTAAGGACTTGATTTTCCTGAAAATTAATTTAAAAGCTTAGGTCATAAAGTTACGATAAAACATTCGACTGTGCTTAATAAATTAAAAATAATCTAACAATTTTTTACAAAACTATATAGTATATTTCTGAGATAATTAAAAAACAGTACCTAGTTTATTTCAAAAAAATGAAATTCATTGTCTATACTTGCTAAAACCTAAAACGTTGATTATTACTATTTATGTGCCTATCAATTTAAAGGAGATATCATAGAAATAAACCTTAGAATTATTTGCTCCACTTTAAATAAATATTGTTTTTCCCTTGCAATCCATTATTTTCTGTTGCTATCTATATTTAAAAAAAAGAACGTGGAAAGTCACGCGATAGAAGTGAAACTACTTTGGCGACGTTGGCCATAAATACAGGAATAGATTTAAATATATTAAACTGCTGAGATAACTTTAATCCAATAAAATTCGAACTTCATTTATTGAATGAAAATATTTTTATTCAATTTTCTGCATCATCATTTTCTAAGAAAGACACAATAGGTGTGTGATAACTAAAGTTGGATATAAAAATCCTCGATTGCAGTCAATCAAGAAAATGTGAGAAAACTGCATCCATCGTGGTTCCGTATATTGTTTTTCCTTCTCTAGAATCAGTATTCATTGTCAAAAGCAGTGTCCGTTTCAAGAATTCAATGAGTGGCTTTGCTTCTTCTGAAGCAAAATTAACATTAAAGTCTCCAGTTAAGATAATCGACTTTTAATCATCATCGGATCCAATGATTCCAGCAGCCTCTGATGTGTACAGCACTAAAACTTTGTGGATAAAGATGATAAAAGCTGCGACAGAACTACCTGGTGATACATAGACTTTCGCCAGGAATTGCTGCTAGTTTTACTTTTTTTACTTTCACGAAACTCTTTTCCTCTTTTTGAATTTGTTCTAGGCTGTCTGACCAGAATTAATCTTGATTCAATGGAAATAAAAATTAATAATATAAACTTAATGCATCTCTAACAGAAGTCACTGTGTTTGTTTACAAGACGCTATCCGTAGCGATTCTGGCGCGAACGTTAGTGACATATACACAATGCCCCGACACTCCCGTAACGGGAAGAACCATATAATGGTAATATTTTGGATGTGTTTATTCGTTGGAAACGGCACGTTTATTACATAAAACTACGAAAATACGCCACGCGAATTCGCTATGAGAGTAGCTAGGGTACCCACTTAATTTCTCCAATACCTAAGAACCTTTCATCCATAGCAGAAAGATGTACTTTTGATGCACAATTCCCCCTTAGCAATCGTCCAACTTTTTCATGGATATGACGCAAGTCACGTGGTGTACCCTGCTCTCTTTTCCTCCCATGGCGACGTTTCGGGGGGATGGGGGAATCACCATTTCCGTTCGCATTTTCACTGTTACGCAAAACTGGGTAAATTTCCCATTCACTCCTGTCAGCAAAGAAGTTTCACTTAAAAAAAACGATTTATTACGAAAATCAAGACCACACTTTACTTTTATGCTTAATATTCGAGGGAAATTTCCGTAATCTACTTAAAATGATTGTTATTGTTTTCCTTCCTATAGAAGTAAAATTAAGCTACTCGTCACAAATTTTAAGACTACGTACATATTTACAGGAAATTCTGATGTTTTCAATCTTTGAAAATACTGAAAATGTACTTAATCCTGACTTCAGCGCCATCTTGCTTAAAGAATTTGAAATGTGTATTGGTGCTTACTTTTTGAACAATGCTTAGACTTTTTGTACTTTCAATTATTTCATTTTGTTTTAAAAAAAGATACAATAGGCTTATGGTAACTAAAGGGAAAATGTTTGATTCAAATTTATCTAAGTATCGCGTAAAACCCGCATCGATCGTCGTTTTATATTTTGTAGTACTGAGTTTTCGATCATTGGACATACTTAAATTAAGTGTTTCATTTAGAAATTCAATTAGTGGTAGATTTTTATCATCTCCAAAGTTAATATTGAAGCCCCCACTTAAAATTATCGGTACATTATGATATTTTTCGCCAAATATTTTTGAGTATTTCAGAACCTTCTTTTGAATAAATCCTCAAATTGTCGAATAAAAAGTGTTGTATTTGTCTCATAGATTTATTTTCCAAGCGAAATATAAACGTCAACCATTAATATGTATTGCCCATTCTCGGAATCGCAGCGAGCAATGCACAGTATATACACATTGAACTTTTCACTAAATCCATTAAATTTCACTTACAAGATATACACAGCACTATACGTCAGCTGTATAGCTACAGATATACTGCTATACGCATGTCGGTGACGCGAACGTACGAGATTTCACCCGTTCAAATAGTGTCTTTTAAGGCGAACAGCACACTGCGCGTGCGCCAGTCAGAGCACGTCGGTGACGCGAACCCATACGATTTTCCCCTACCAAAAAGTGCCCAACGCCGCTAAAGAAGTTTTCACTTCAATAAATTTTTGAAATTACTCATTTTCTGTATTTTTTAATATAGGACCCATTTCTTGTGCATTATTATACTACGCATGGTGTGTGTTTTTATCTATTTTTTTCTCCATGATACTTAACACTAAATAGAATCTGGTACTCAAGAATTTTTATTATTCTTCGGCACTGAATATGCTAAGAAAAAATTTCATATTATATACAACTTTACGTTATATACTTCAATAGTTATGATTTTATATAACTTATGCTGACCCTGTGCATTTCATTACATAGGAAAATGACAAGGCAATGAAATATTTCATGGAGGTTCATTAAGTTGAAATACACTGAACATTTGATATAAATAACTTTTTTAATTTATTTCATTTTTTCATGAAAAGTTTTAAAATTATTCTTACTTTTCACTAACTCTGATTTGAAATTTATTTTGTAACTGGTCTATTCGTGTACCTCTCACTTTTTCTCTTGGGGAAATTCTATTAAATTAAATATTGTTCTATATTTTGTTATTCTATTGTTAAATATTTATAAATATTGAAAAGGTTTTTATTCTCATATTTTAAAGCGCTCATTTGAGCTGAAATTTTCTATACACTATTTTTGGGGGTGACAATACGATTATTTAATTATAATTAATTAAAACTAATTGACTGAAATAAATTATTTAAAGAATTACAGATACAACTACGATGGCTTCATTAAATTGTACGCAGCAATCGAAGTCAGGTATCGAAGCACGTTCGTCATTGTCTAACCATGGCTGTACCTAAAGGACTTAGCTTCTTCTCTGATCCTAAAGTGAGAAAACAAAAACAAAAATCCCACGGCCTATACCGCAGGGAGTGGGGGAGGGGGCGGAGCCCCTCCCGAACGTAGGAGAAAAGACAGAACTTCATTGAATATTGCGCGTACCCCAACTTCCTGTTACGCATTTCCGTCCCTTTTCACGTTCCTTTGATCATTCACCACTGGTAAATGATCAAAAAATTTGTTAGGGGGGATTATACGAATCAAGGAGTATTCTCCTTGGTCTTTTAATTTTATCTATTAGTGCATAATTTTGAATGTCAGATTTAAGTTATTAGTATGGGGTAAATCATTAAAGAATTTTTTGGCAAGGTTTTGGATAAAAGTTTTAAAGTTTGGAATTTTAAGATCTTCGTAGATTAAGGAATTTCTGATGTACCTGCCAGGTTTGACAATACTCCCTGATCAGAGAGTTCTGTGAGATACTTCAAGAATTTTAATATTAGAGTCTGCTGCATAACCCCACACAGGGGAAGCATAACTGAGAATGGGCCGCTAAACAGCAGTGTAGAGAAGTACTTTGTTTGAGATAGTCATTTCAGAATTCCGGTTAATTAAGGGGTAAATTAATCTAAGCGCGTACCGGAATTTGTCTCTTGCGTGTAAGATATGTTGTTTCCTAGTTAATTTACTGTCTAACATGACACCTAAGTATTTAATGCTCTGAGACCAGGTGAGTGGTTTGGAGTATAGCGTGGGTGGTGTACAGACTGACTGTTGCGGCGAGTATCGCTCTATTTATAGCCGGGGCCGAAACTTCTGGAAATATGCGCTCGCGTCATAGATCGTGAAATTAATGGATTTCTCTACTAATTTCTAGAAGAATCCACAGGGTCTCGAACTCGCCAACATGGTCGCCAATGTCGCCAAATTGGTCGCCAAAGTCACCAAATTGGTCGCCAAAGTCACCAAATTGGTTGCCAACCTGGCTCTATCGCCAATATTTCTCCAAGTTCCCATTGAATCGAAGCCCATTGGCTGAATGGTTAGTGCATCGCGCTTCCACACCACAGGTCCGAGGTTCAAACCCCGGGCTGGGCAAGGTTGACTCAGCCTTTCATCCCATCAGTGGGTCGATAAAATAAGAACCAAGCTTACTTGGGGACCAAACACTGGGGGTTTCGCTTCAGGCTGACCACCTGATCGGAAAATCTGCTCATGCACCCCAGCGCCCAATGGTCACGTATACTGAGATGGGCACAGTTGGCTTTGGCCCTCATGGGCTGTTGCGTCACTGAGTTTGAGAGTTCCCATTGAATCGCCATTATAACGTAACGAATGGCGTTGCTTGTGAATCATACAATTTTAATATGAAATAAATTTAGTATAGAGTAATATAAAGGAATTGCACATCCAAGTACAAATTATTTACATTATTTTATACAAAATTCGTAACAATATTTTCAATTGTGTCATTTTCTTGTGGTTTCTTAAAGGTTCTTTTATTCAACCACAAATAGAAATCATTTCCTGTTCTAAATTATTGATACCATTGAATCAATTAGAGGACATTATGTTGTATTTCTATATAACTAAAATTAAATTTAAATCCGACTCTTGTTTGAAAAAGTACACACATATTATTTTCTTATAGTTTTAACGGTAATTTCGAATGTGACGAACAGTCACAGGCAGAGGCGGATTAAGCTAGTTGGAGGCCCCTGGCGGTATAAGGTATGGGGCTCCTTGGACTGAAGAGTCGGAAAACTTAGTGAAAAAATTCGCTGACCTTATATTCTCAAAATAAAATGGATAGCTAAAAAAAAAAGTTAAACTTTATTTTAAAGAATTAAAAAAGACCTTACTTAAAAGCTTAAAATTTTGCTATATAACTTTACGTCTTGATTTTTTTGGGCAAATTCATCGTTTATTTTTGCAGTATCTATTTGGTCCAAAACATCTTGTTCCATATATGATATTGCCATGCTGTTCAGTTTGTGTCTTCTCCCCCATAGTACTTCTTAAATAATTTTGAACGCGCTTTAAAACCGAAAAAGATGCCTCTCACCTAATGCGTTTGATATCTGTAGAGTTAAAAATATTTTTAAAAGTATCTCTACATTAGGGAAAGTCGAGACCTTTGCAACTCGATAAATTTCTATTGGAGTGTTCATTGTATCTTTGTTTTCTTTTAAAAATAGCAAAAGCTGATCCAATTCATCTTCAAAATTAAACTATTCAATATCGTCTTTGTAAATATCCTTTAATTTTTGTACAGCTTAATTTCAGGTAACCTCTCGTCAAAGAAATACAAAACAGTGCTCTATAACAGTTTCATATATTCCAACTCTTCCGGATAGTTCTGCACTTGTCCTATCGCATATTACATAGAACGAGTTGACCAAGAAATTTTCCCTATTTTCAAATTCATGACCTTCTTTAGTTTCACCGAAAATAATTTTTCGGCCTAGGGGCCTCCATGTCGTTTAATCCGACACTGCTTCGATCTCTTTCCTCACATTCTCAAAATATAAACACAAAAATCCAGAGAGCAATAAATCACGAACCTTCAAATACTAAATTCTTTCGAAAGAACTAAACATTGGTAGTTGTTTATAGTCTGGGATCACTAATTTAATATAAGAAATCTGGGATCACTAATTTAATATAAGAAATCTGGGATCAAATTTTTTTAAAGACTTGGAACCGAAAACATATATTAAAGACCAAAGTTCATGTAAACATTTAAAAAAAAAAAACGGATTTCAACCGCAGTTACACGTAATATATGAGGACAACACTACTAGTTATACGATTCAAATCGTGGGTAATCATTGGGTTTGCAAAGTCAGTACAAGAGTTTTTGTTGCACGTTGAACTTATAACTGAAGTCTATCAGCTTGGGGCCCCTGGCGGCCGCCAGCCGCTTAATCCGCCTCTGGTCACAGGTATCCACCATAATTACAATATCAGCCATTGTATGATTTTCCCAGTTTCCATACGGAAAAAACTTGATGCAAATATCATTGGGGATAAATTATGGAAAAAGGGGTAAAAGCAACCGACGTATCCGCTGAGACGTCTTTTGGCAGGGGCCAACTGGGTCCAGAGCCTCGGCCGCAGTAAGGGCCTCGACTCAACCTTAATAAAGTCATAATGCGAATAATTTTAAAGGTCAAATGTTGTTTCTGGATATAATTTCCGAAAAGAATGGGAATTTCGGACAGTATGTCAACTAGCTACATGTGATGACCGTCGCACAGTGGTCAGTTTTCCCGATCTGGCGCACGGAAATTGTTTTATGGCTTTGAAGTCTTCATAATTATATCTAATGATCAAAAATCGTAGTAATTCATGTAAATTGGTTATTCTCTTTTGTTTTTTACCAAGAAATAAGTGGAACAGGGTCTTAACTAATTTATGTCAAGTTTGAATTTTGGGGGGTTTTTTTTGCTTACCATTTATAAACCCCGCGCATCACGCAATGCATAACACGGGGGCATACAACACAGACAGAAGAGAAAGGATTACAATACAAACATCCATGCCTTCTCCGGGATTCGAACCCAGGCCCTACGGCACAGCAGTCAGCTTCACTGACCACTATACCGGATGGGCGGCTAGTTTGACTTTGATCAAGATTGCTGAGAGGGGAACTAGATTTTAAACAAGGATCTAAGAATATTAACAGAAGCAGTAATTTGACACATAAAGGGGGATATATACACAAGAAATAGAGCGGCATGATAAAAAAAATTAAATTTTAGCATAGTAAACAAATACAATCAAATATAACAATATACATTATATAATAAAGGTTAATACGTAGTGTTTAAAAGGACGGCACCCTTTAAGCATTTTTTTTATTTATGTATTTAAAAATTATATTTTAGCATTTCTTTTCCGTTTCTATTTAAGAAAATGATACGAGATAAAATTTTAGAAATTTAATTTTTTTTTTTAATTTTTAAATTATATTTTTTTTGTGTTAATTAATTTTTTGTAATATTTCTAAGGATGTTTTAAACACCTTTACGGATCGATTTTGCAAAATCTTAATTAATTTTGGAGGGAAAAAAATAAGAAAATGATATATATGCTGAAATTCAACCAAAAGCCTAATATCTCCCACATTTAAAGTTTTTTGCTTCACATAATATCGAAATATTATATTTTTATGAAAAACAAATGTGGAAAACTAAAATTATAAACCCTGGTGAACCTTTAGGTGTCTACCCTGCATCAGCTTCAAACCTCGCCTTCAGTGATATAATGCTATTGGGGGTATCAATTGGTTTTAGAACATCTTCCTGAGCTTTGCATAAGGTGTGGTAAACAAGCGCTTGCATTGGAACCTCAGCTGATATTTCATCAATGACGATACCGGGAGCATAACAGTTAATTTTAGACTCTATAAGCTTGTTATAGTTCGGGTAAATATCAGGGTGGAACTCTTTGCTCTATTTCTTTTTATTCAATTATATTGGCCTTTTGACATTTTGGTGTCGACATAAAGGGCCAAGGCTTGGTCAGGGATCATTTTTTTCGCCAATTCTGGCATTTCTTCAGGCGAGTAGCACGTCTAGGTGAGCAAGGGGTCCCTTGTTTCAAAATTAAGGCAGCATCTCTTTTTCTAGCTGCTTGCATTGACATTCTTGTTGCAAATACTAGCTTGCTTGCTGAAGCAAGAAGAGGACGTACTCTTTCCCTCTTTGACGTGGCTTTGCATTCCCTGAATGATTTTGAGGGTCGACCTGGAGTTGATTTGGATGGTATAAATCTTACTCTCCCCGACAACCGCGCATCATTCAACTTGAAGAACTTTCATTTCTACGGCACCTCATCCATTTTTACCCTACAAACAAGCAGAAATTTTTAACAATTTTTCTAAATTAAAATTGCAGCTGATCCTCATATTTATCAAAGTCCGTTGTAGTCCTAACAAAACTCAAAACAGTATTAGTTTTGCGCATGGGATCTTGCTCTTTCTTCCACACATCGAAAAGGCATGTCGAGTAATACCATCGGCCAACGCTGAAAAAAAATCATAACTATGGGAGTTGCAGGAAGTGGCAGCTAAATTTGGTATTAAATTAAAGGTCTATTTCTACTCTATGTGACTTAAGTGTTACTGTGATCAATCTGTGTCAATCTCAAACGTTCTAGTTCATTAAACACAAAAAACCAACATTCGTTAGTAGGAGTTACATGCTGTGCTAAATGTTATGTTTTTATAATTTTTTTCAAAATTGAACCTAATTTGAAAGTCAAATCAAGAAATTACTTATCCCCCCCCCATGGCATGTATTTTCAAAAAAACCCCGCTAAAATCTGCAAAACCTTTTTCAGACGAAACGATTGAACTTCCGACTGGAAAATGAGACTCGTAAGTGTTTCTTGTAGAAAGAACAAATCCAATATATAGCAATGGTTGTTGAAAATTTCCGTTCGCGTACTGACAAAAAATGTTTACCACATGGCTAGGGAACTCAAGAGGACCATAAATTTTGGGTTGTTTTTTTATTTTCACGCAATTTCATTTTTGGGGTTTCCTTGCGCCAGATCGGGAAAGCTGACTACTGTGCGTCGCCCACGTACAAGACTATCACCACACATCATCATTCAGTGCCGGTTTAAGCTGATTTCGGGCCCTGGGCGCAGAAGATCTACTGAGCCCCTTAGCACTGATGGATCCAAGCAAGAGCTCTTAGATCCGGGTAAGACCAGCTTATCTGACCTTTGCCGGGTTTCTGGACACATACTATAAGTATCCAATGTATAAGCCTGTAACAGATCTATACACGTCCTTCTTTTAACCCTCTGACGAAATCTTTGGTCTATGAAAAACAACAACCTTTTCTTAAGAAGAAACCGTGATATGCAAATTAAATTTATTATGTATATTTCAAGTTCACTTTGTGGTGACCTGTAACCACCCCTTACATTAATACCTTCCTGTCTATCTGAAAACCCGGCTGGATGTGTAGGCGGACTTAAATGATCAAAAGACATGATTCGAATTCAAACTGATTTATTGATTCTAATCAATATATTATGAATAGACAATACTAATTAAGATAAATAAACTAGAGTGGAGTGCAGAGGTGAGATATCAATACAAGCGGATAATAATACAAAATTTCAACTGAATCTAGGACAGCTTAAACGCGCACAATTACAACTACGCCTCCCAATAATAATCTGATTTTCTTAATCAAAGTCACTAACCTTATATTTTACTGCTGCCGTACCTTTGTGACGAACTTCAGACACTCTATTTAGCTGGATGAATGGACGAAGACTCCATCCTCCGTAATAGTGAATTTCAATACTTTAAATCCGCTTCTCTTCGCGCACATCAAAACTTATCAAGCTCACTTAACTTGTCAACAACAACGTGTCGACTTCTCGATCTTTAATTCACTTGACTTCTCAATTCCTCTTACTTAGCTTCCTTCAATTCGCGAAAACTGAATTTATATAATATTCCTTATTTACATAAATCACGCTTGGCTCTCGATGAAGGTTGGTTGAAATAAATAAATTGAATTAAAGGTAAAAAGAAGAAGTTAGTGAAAAACCCTATAGATCCATCCCAACTTGCTTAATAATGTTAGTTAGTTAAAGCGTGTCTTAGTAAGATATAAGTAGAAGAGATTACGAAAGAGAGTTAGTAAGTTAGTGTGAGAGAAGAAAGAGAAGAAGTTGGAATTATTAAGAGATTGAAGGATTACGCATTAAAAGATAAGAAGACTGCCTATAGTTCAGGTATTAGTCCCATTATATATATATATACAGTACGTTTTGATATTTAAATTATTAAGAAGTCTAAGTGGTAATTAGTTACTTTGTGACGGGTGCTTACGCGTTTCACTAACCTTCTCTCGAATTCTTTAAAATGTTTTATTTATTTCAACCAATCTCTTCCGAGAGCCAAAAAGTGTGACTTATGCAAACGAGATATTTTCGGGTTTAGCGAGTTCGAAAAGGATATAAAAGGGAGAAATGAAATGAAGAGAAAAAGGGAATTGAGAGAGTAGTTTTTCTAGTGGAAATATATTCGTCGGGAGAAGAGTCTATTGAAAAGTATACAGAAATCGGTTCGAGACGGAACTAAGAAATAGCTGAGATTGAAGCCACTTATTAAAGGAATCCAAATATTGAAGAAGTATTTAGAATAATCGGCCATAACTAAAGATATCAGGTTAGTTCTCAATTTCCCAAATTAAATATAAGTGTGTAGCTTAATTATGCGCGTCGACTACCGTGGATTCAGTTAGGATTCCGTCGTTCATAATCGAATTCTTCTCATACTCCACTGTGTTTTGTTGGTCTTAAGGTTTGAATAGTATTTGTGTAATATCTCAATTAAGAAAGGTCAATAAATAAGATTGGTTTATTAAATAAGTTGTAATTAATAATGAATTCAACACATTCAGATTTAGATAATACAAGAAGGGGAGTTAATAATCTTAGGGATAGTGATAGACTACGACACTGGCGCCCAACCGAAATACCGGAATTAAGAGCAAGTGCAGGATTTAGAGTTTTGCCGGAATTGTTTTTTTCGGGTAAAGAAAATGTGTCTGAGTTTATCTCAAATATAGACGACAACATAGACTACTATGAAATACCGGCGAATCTGGCATCTGCGTATTTAAAGGGTCATTTAATTGGGAGAGTGTTAGACTGGTTTGAGGTTATCGGGTTCGAGTGTGTAAATGAAGAAGCTGTCGGATAGTTTTCCTGTAGTACGGAATAAGTCAGAGTTAGAGGCTCAGTTTTTTTCATCGAAACAACGGAGAGGTCAAGCCCCGTCAGACTTTATTTTCCAGCTATTAAAAATCCATAAGGCTTTAAATTTGAATTAGGATGAGATAAAATTGGTCGATCACATAGTAATGCGACTAGAACCCCAAATAATGGATTATTTAGAAGTTCGAAACACCACAACGAAAACTCAGTTGATAGAGTTGGTAGACAGGTATGAGGAACGTCAAAGCTGCAGGGAAAACCAGAGTTCCAGTAATAATTTTGCTAGACAAGGTTGGGATATGAGTAGGAATCCTTAGGAAAGAAGGAATAATAGAAATTGGAGAGATACAGAGGTCGGAAATAGTCAAAATGATCAAAGAGGACTAAGCAGGGTTGCAATTAATTTTTCTCGTCATAATTATCAAAATCAAGGATTCGAGGGAGGAAATCGCTACAACCAACCAAATCAGCAAACAGACCGGTGTCAAAACCGTAGGATGGTGGTTAGGAAGGGTCCTAGTGATAATTCAGCAAAGCAGAATTGGAGGCGTGTTGATTGCAACAGCGGAAGGCAGAGAAATGCCAATTTAAACTTTCTAAGAGATCGTGTTGAAAGAGATCCTCCTAATAGAATTAAACTTAATTCATTACGATTATCACCAGTTGATCTTCCGTATGTGCCGATTCTATTGCATGATACATTTATAAAAGCTCTCTGGGATACAGGTGCGGAGAAGTCATTTATTTCAGAAAAAACACACCGATCATATTTTTCTTTTTGTCCTATTAAAAAATCGTTAGCTGAAGTAGTTACAGCTCAAGGGCCACAAAGCAGAAATTTAGGCACAATTGAGTTAAGAATTAAAATAAGAGAATTTTCGAAGTTGTGGAAATTTCATGTGATTGCTGAGATGCAATATCCATGCATCCAAGGTATTGATTTTATGTCACATGCAAAGATCAGTTTTGATTTTGTTACAAAATCGTTAATCATTCCGGACTCGCAGATTGAGAAATTGGCAATTTCGGACGAACCGGTACGGATAGATTTATTAAAGACTAAGTTAAATACAGGGCAAAAACAAAAGTTGGCGAATTATTAATGTAGAATGGGAACATCACCCAGGTACGCAAAATTTAGTGGCTGATATGTTGTCTAGAAACCCGTTAGAAAGTAATGAAGAACCAAAGGTGTCTTGTGCGGTGATTAGATCGTTAGTATTATCGTCTAGAGAACAGTTGAGAGAGGAACAGAGAAATAATCCGGAGTTAGGTCATATCTTGAGGTTTTTAGAAAATCCAGACGATAGTTCCATTAATGAGTCAATCTGTAGAAATTGGTCCCGCGACTTTAAAGTCATTAACGGATTGCTATATTATGCAAAATATACAACCACTCTAGGTGAATTAAGAGTATTTATACCTAAAACATTACGTAAAGATGTAATGCGAGAATTCCATGACTCGCCGATGGCAGGCCATTTAGGCAAAAAGAAAACCTACTTAAAATTAAAAGACGCGTGTTATTTCCCGTACATGAGGAAATACATTTATAAATATGTAGCAACCTGCGACCAATGCCAAAAATTCAATTATAAGAACGGATTACCAGCTGGTCAACTAATTCCGATAGTAACGAATTTTCCGAATGAAATCGTATCTTTAGATTTATTAGGCCCATACCCTGCAACTAGTCCAGAACGCTATAGATTTATTTTAGTAATTACAGATAATTTTTCTAAATGGGTTGAAATAGTTCTCTTAAGGAAAGCTTCGGCTAAAGCAATTGCCAATGCATTTTTTGAGAATTATATTTCGCGTTATGGGGCTCCTGTAAAGTTAATAAGGGACAATGGCCCCCAAATGATATCCGAAGTTTTTGAGCAAGTATGTCGCAGGTTGAACATAAAACACGTTAAAACTGTGGTATATCGTCCACAAGCTAATCAAACGGAAAGAGTTAATCGTACTCTTTTAAAAATGATTTCGAGTTTTGTCGCGGATAATCACACTAACTGGGACCAATTTCTGCAAGAGTTCAGCTACGCTCTTAGGACAGCAGTACTTGAGACAACGGGTAAAACACTGGCGGAATTATTTTTAGGTCGAAATTTAATCACCCCATTTCAAAAATTAATAATGGTAACTGATGGATCAGACTTGGTTTGTGGGAGTATTGAAAAATTGTTTGAGGAAGCTATAATTCATACAAAGCGCCAGCACGAGAAGTGGGCGAAATATTATAATAAGAAGAGGCGTGAAGTTAATGTGAAGGTTGATGATCTAGTGTTAGTTCAAACTCACCCGTTGAGTTCGGCAAGTAAGAAAATAGTGGGTAAATTTATGCCAAAGATTGAGGGCCCATATAAAGTTCTGAGTGTAAAAAATAATCATAATTTAGTAATATTAAAATTTGGTAAAAGAATAACTGTTAATGTGGATCAGGTGAGAATTTACCATCAAAGAGAAGACAGTGTTGCCGAATCGGAAAGTGCCAGAAGTCGTGATCTTGGTGCAGTGGCATCAGACAGGTCGGATGATGGGCAGGCGAGATTGGTGCAATCGGAGAGTGATGGGGGTTGTCGTGGAGGATCGAAATCAGGAAATTTAGAAGGTAGTAGAGATATAGTTACGAATAGACGCGATGGAGTGGAGGTGAGAAGAAAAAAACGTGTGCGAACGGAGTCTGCTGTTTCTTCGGGGGGTGATGCGTATAATTTCAGGAAGAGAAAACCTCATTGGACAGAGAGAGAGAAAAGAGGAAGACCACTCTCTTGGAAGGAAAACATACAGAAGAAGAGACCAGAGGCCCAGGTATCCCGAGACAAGAGAAAATTGACCTCGTCAATGCCGTCGCGTCCCTCCAGAAAGCGGTATAGAAAGGTGGAAGAAAATAATTCTGAAGGAACAATTCCAGGACCATCCCGCAGTGAACAGTGGAAATCAGAAAGAGCAATTCCAGGACCATCCCACAGATTCAAATACAACAAACCCCAGCAAGAAAGGAACTGCCCTTACAACCTTCGGAGCCGACGTCGAGTGGACAGCAGCCAAATTCCAGTTCTCACAAGGGAAAAGAACGCCTCAGCAGGAGCATATCAGCTGCAGCGGACTCAATGGAAGAGGAGACCAGAAGGTGGGAGCGCCGAGAGGACAGCCCTAGGACAAGGTCATCCAGTACAGAGGCCATGGTTGGAGACAAAGCCTATGCAGATTGGATCTAAAGACTAGCGAGGTTGTATAATTCTAATTTGTTTATTTTTCCTCTGACAGATAGTTCCGAGTATTTTCCATGTGGGCTAGTCTAATTTTTTTGTAAAATTACCGTACAAAAGTTACTGCGTTGTGTGTATTTTCATATCGGTTAAAAAAGCTTTTGTATTTAATTTTTTTCCAAATTGTGGAAAAACATTTGTTAAATTGCAATTGTTTTGCTACACTTTAAAGACGAGGCTTTATATGTGAGATTACTTGTATTGTTTGTTGTAATATATTCTATGTAAAAAATGTATATATTTTTGTGTGTAATTATTAAGATGTATAAGTAGTGTCTGGTTTCTGGGCGCGGCGTAATTAGGAATACTAACAAAACACATTAACAGCGCAGCGCGATTGATTGGGAATTTTTTGAAAATGAAACCAGATAAAGGTTATTTTGTTATGAAACTATATATATATATAATATAATGTATGCCATATTTTATGTCAATAAGGAAGTTGTATAAAAGTTCTGTGCATTTAATGTCATGTTTTAGAAAAAATTGACAAGGTTTCCTTTCAGGGCAGCAGTCCCTGAACAAAGTGATGAGATGAAAGTGATGTCGTACGAAGATATTATTGTAAAAAAAATTTTTTTTGTATTTATTAGCACTTAAGTAAAGTGTATGATCAGGGTTTTTTTCCTTGAAAGGTTTTCCCCTGATCTTCGCCCGAATGGGATGCACTGTAGGGAAATGTATGTATGTAAAAGATCAATAAATTAGAGTGGAGTACCCCTTTGAGTAGTCATTTCTGTGTGCTAGTTTAATTAAAGTTTCTAACTTAGAGAGTTAAAATTTTCTGCAAATTCAGTGTTTTCAAGCATTCTTAAGTTCGTGAGTTAAAACTTTCTACAAGTTCAGTATTTTTAGGCATTCTAGAGTAGTTAAAATTTTGAGCAGGTTCAGTGTTTTTCAGACTTTAGGTAAATTAAGCGAGTTCTTTCAGGTCGTTTAGACCTTCAATAAGTCACGCTTTTTTTCTCGGAGGGGGGTTGTGACGGGTGCTTACGCGTTTCACTAACCTTCTCTCGAATTCTTTAAAATGTTTGATTTATTTCAACCAATCTCTTCCGAGAGCCAAAAAGTGTGACTTATGCAAACGAGATATTTTCGGGTTTAGCGAGTTCGAAAAGGATATAAAAGGGAGAAATGAAATGAAGAGAAAAAGGGAATTGAGAGAGTAGTTTTTCTAGTGGAAATGTATTCGTCGGGAGAAGAGTCTATTGAAAAGTATACAGAAATCGGTTCGAGACGGAACAAAAGAAATAGCTGAGATTGAAGCCACTTATTAAAGGAATCCAAATATTGAAGGAGTATTTAGAATAATCGGCCATAACTAAAGATATCAGGTTAGTTCAATTTCCCAAATTAAATATAAGTGTGTAGCTTAATTATGCGCGTCGACTACCGTGGATTCAGTTAGGATTCCGTCGTTCATAATCGAATTCTTCTCATACTCCACTGTGTTTTGTTGATCTTAAGGTTTGAATAGTATTTGTGTAATCTCTCAATTAAGATAGGTCAAAAAATAAGATTGATTTATTAAATAAGTTGTAATTAATAATGAATTCAACACATTCAGATTTAGATAATACAAGAAGGGGAGTTAATAATCTTAGGGGTAGTGATAGACTACGACAACTTATCTACTGTTTAATATTAAGGTAGAAGATTTGTCGTGACTGAACTTTACATTACTATCTCCCTGTCTATCTGAAAATACTACTGGATGTGTAGGTGGACTTAAAGGATCAAAAGACATAATTGCAAATCAAATAGATTTATTGATTCTAATCAGCACAAACGTTTAGTCACACACAATTCAATTAAGAAAAACAAATAAAAGTGGAGTACGAAACGGAGAATCACTACTAGAAGAATATCCAAGACGTCAACTGAATCTAGGAAAGCTAAAACGCGCACAAGTACAGCTACGCCACGTACGAATATTCGCAATATCTTATATAAAATTACTGACCTTATATTTTACATCGGCTGTTCCTTCGTGATGATTTCTGCCTTTTTAATGGCTGGAAGAATGGGAGAAGAATCCGCGCTCTGTAATAAGGATTTTCCTATATTCAATCCGCTTCTCCTCGCGTAGCTCCACACGTAACAGGCTATCTACGATTGTCAACAACTTCGTGCTGACGTCTCGATCTCTAATTCACTTAACTTCATTCTTCCTATCACTTTACTTTACTTAACCCCCTTAACTCGCGGAACCCGAACTTATATAATATATGTTATTTGCATAAATCACGCCTGGCTCTCGGTGAAGATTGGTTGAAATAAATAATTTTAAGAAAAATAGAGGAGGTTAGTTAAAATCCGTATAGAGCCTTCACAGATTGATTAGTACAAAGCGGATCAATTATTAGAAGCATTCTCCAAAAACGCGGCTCTCGTCTCCCTACCTCTGTTAGCTAATCGGAAACATTCTACTTGTTCTGATTCATTGATTTGTTTTTGAGAAAAAAAGTACTGAATAATAAATTGGAAATTATCATGTTGAATCATCCTTCACTTACTCCTGCACCTTTAGCCGAAACACGGGGGGGGGGAGGGTTACAAGCCCGTACTACCATCATTATTCATTGAGTCAAAAGGCGTTAGACGGTTGAGGAGGTTTGTGCGATTGTAAGTCAGACACATTTATTTGTTTCAAGTTATTGCTTGTACGAGTATTTGGCCAAAGTATGCTATGAATGTCAGCTTTAAAGGGTCATAATAGGGGCATCAAGAAGTCTTAAGGCGTCTCCGATTATTTGAATAAGGTACACAAAAAATGTACACAAAAAAATTTTAACAGATTATTTACACATTGGTGCAAAACCCGCTCATCATAAACAAGCTTCACAACGTTCCGCTCACTAAGAACAGTTCCTCCAGCAGGAACTAAGATTTCGTTCATCGTACGAACAGATCCTGATATCAACTGAACTCTCATCTTGTGACGGATCTGTACGGTTTTTCACTGACCTCTTCTTTTTCTCTTTAAATCAATTTATTTATTTCAACCAACCTTCATTGAGAAACCACACGTGATTTATGTAAATGAGGAATATTACATAATTTCGGTTTTCGCGAATTGAAGGGGAGTGAAGTCAGAGGTCAAGTTAAGTGAAGTGAAGCCAATGAGCTGTTGACATGTAGAAGTTGATAAGTTAAGTGGAGTGGATACGTTCGATGTGTGCAAGAAGTGGTTAGTAAAGATTGAAAGGCAGTGTAATTAAAGATTAAAGAACGTGGAGCCATCGTCAATTGATCAAGCCAAAGACGTGCCTGAAGTTTCCCGTGAAGGATCCGAAGCATTAGGGATACAGGTACCTTTAATTAAGTAAAAGCGGACTAGTAGTGTGTGACGTAGTTGTAAATGAGAGTAATTAAGCCGTCTTAGATTCAGCTGAGGTTCTGTAATATTATCCCCGCATTAGAATATCTCCCCTCTGCACTCTACCATTGTTATATACCTTAATTAGAATTGTGTTTGTTCATAATTAGTAATAAGAATTAATAAATCAAATTAGATTGGCATGATGTCTGTGGATTATTTAGTTCCTCCTACACATCTAGCCGGGTTTGTAGATAGACAGGAGGGTTCGAATGTAAGGGGTTACTACAGGTTACCACAATCTGAACTACACTGCGCTTTGTTTCAAAGATCCTCTATAGAGCCTTAATGAAATTTATAGAAGGATCGATCCTAGAGTCTTCTCGATGATTTCTTAGCGATATCATATTTTCCGCCAAGAGCAATAAAGTCTCCAATCTAGTAACCTTGTTGATATATATGGTTGTCATGAGCTGGTTGAATTGTCGAATCGGCCACTTATCGCGCCAAGTGTTTTTTCGCCAAATTGATAATTGCTCCAAATCTGGTAACCATCGTGGTTTTGTAACAGTGAGAAAGAAATCGGGTTGCAGCCTAAAAACGCGCTAAGTTGTCGATTTTTCAAAATTTGGCGGACCAGTGGCCGATTCAACAATTTCACCTATCTTTCAATTTCGTCACGGGAAGCCACCTTTGCCAGTAAAACTCAATTCTTCCTCAAGGAGAGTTTTGCTGCAGGGATAATAACATAAGGGGCATGTTTCATTATTATCAATTGTTTCTTAACACTCTTGAATTGTAATCAGGGTGTAGAAGCGCGTTGCAGTGTAAGAGGATTGGGGAAGACCATTGTAAACAAGATCTCAATCATTGGCATGGCCAAGTAATTTTAGCGCGTTTTTCACACGTTGTATTTTACAATAATGCAACTAATGAACTTTTTACTAACAGAACCACTCCTCTAAATGTACTACTATTGAGCTGAAAAGATATAATGACACAAATTTGGAAAATTTGTAGGAAAATTCAAAAAAAGTTTGGGAAAATTTAAATATGATTCGGCTCATCTAGGGCACAAATGCGACCCAATGCCAAAAACACGAGGTCAATGGGTTGCTTATTGGCTGAGAAAAAGTTACGACAAAATATGGAACGAAGACGAAGACGAAATTTGCGTCCTAATAGCGCTTTTGTTCCACTACGTGAAAAACGCGCTAAAAATCATTTCTCGGACATCTTGAGTGTTTGAAAATAATTGACTTTCAAAGCCGAAGACAATATGTATTATCTGTCGCTGGAATATATTACTTTGATCCATTCTATTCTTTTCCTTTTGGAGGAACTATTAGAAAGGATAAAAGTACAACACTATCAACAGAATTTAAAGGGACACATTACTCTTAAAATAACGAAAATATCGAGTCTTTTTTTCAATTCCTACACTCACACTCCCCCTATATATATATATATATATATATATATATATATATATATATATATATATATATATAGTTCCGGGCAACTATGCAATCATTTGCAAATGGTTTTATAACTTTATACTTAACAAATAGTTTCAAAACAATAATGCGTTTATTAAATCTAATAGCAGCAATATATAGAGAAATCAGTAACCGTATTTCAGCTTTTTATAAAAAACCTAGATTTATATACAAAGAATATCAATTTTCCTTATATTTTTCTAATACCAAAATTTCATAAGTGTCCAATTAAATTCAGAACTATTACTAATGGTTTTAATACCTATATTACACAACCAGGAAAGGTGTTGCAAAAAGTTATACAACACACTCTAGACAATATCTCAAACTCCATTATTGTAAAGAATAGTAAAGATATCGTTGAGAACATGCAAGGTAAGAGTGTTAAATCTTTGCATAGGTTTGATTTCGAAGACTTATTCAACTCTATTGATATAGAGGATATGATTAAAGTACTTAGAAATGTTTATATTAAATATTCATTAAATAAATTGATAAACTATGATAAATATAATATTATTATACAATTTGTTTTGAAAGAAAATTACATATTTCATAATAACTCTTATTATCAACAAATTAAAGGTCTGCCACAGGGTGGCCCAGCTAGTAATAGTCTGGCTAATATCTATTTACACTATTATGAGAATGAAAAAATTGATACAGACTCTTGTTACTTTCTTAGATACATCGATGATCTAATTATTTTTAGTAACAAAGTTGACTTTACTCCTATATTTAATTATTATCCAACCTACCTGAAATTAATAAAAACCATTTGCATTATAGAGTCAACAAATTTCCTTGATCTAGAATTAAAAGTTGAAAATAATATGCTAAAAAGTAATATTTTTGATAAAAGAGACTCTTTTGATTTTAATGTTATAAAAATGCCATATTGGAATAGTACCCTTCACATTTCAATTTTTAGAAATATCATTCTAAATTATATAAAAAGAAATAATGATTTAGTATCTGAAGAAATATTGAGAATTAATAATTATAAAAAATTCTTTCAAAGTTGCCTAGACAATAACTATCCAGCTAATTTTATACATAAATATATGTCTTCAAAGTTATAGCTATTTAATTATTTTTATTTAACGTATTCATTTCTATTTAGTTTATAGTATATAATTTTCTTATTATATTTCTTAATATATTTAGTCTATAGTATATAATATTCTTAATATATTCTTATATTAAATTTAGTTACTAAAAATATATATAGATGGCGCCTTTATTCTTAGTATTGCTGTGTTTTTTTTTTTATGCATTGAGTCAGTACAGTTGTGGAATCTGTATACATCGGGTAAGATTAGAGTTTCTTTGCTCATTTACATTATTGATAATTATGGTTATATTCATTATTAACCTCTCTTGCAAATATTTTTGTTTATACATATTTATATTTGTTTATTTCTTCCGGATTCCTATAGTAATTTAATATTGCAATTTCTATTCTATTGCTATTCACCCACGTGGGTTTTAGGCTTTTGCCTTAGTTTATATTGGGAGCTATTGTGTCGAAAAAATTTCTGCTGAAGGAGAAGGTTGAGATCTCACAAACTTTGTTTAATCCTGTTTCACTGTCCTAAACCAGTGACAGCTCGATAAATCATAATAGTTTTCCACTCTAGCTACATTTCTCTTTTTTGGTTTGTCATGGTTCCATGTTCTTGGTTCTTCCGGTCTGATCTTAAGATTCTTGGGATTTATTAGTCTTCTTTTTAATTATTTACTGCTATATATATATATATATATGTTTATATAACTTGTTCAAATTTTCAATCATTAGTAAAATACTTTCTATTCATCCAATCAAGTAAAAATAGTTTTTTTAAAACTTGTAGTGGATGACACTCTCTTGTGATGTTAATACACTTTTTTCAAATATTTATTCATTAATTACCAGTTAATTAATTGAATAAAATGAATTACCGGTTTTCGACGTCAACTTATATTCGTCTACATTGTTGTAACAATGTAATTGTTAAAACAGTGACAAAACGTCGAAAACCGGTTTTTCAGCCAAACAGAGTGTGTATTGTCACAAACAACAATGCAGACACACACAAATCATCCTCTCTCTCTCTCTCTATATATATATATATTGTTCAAATTTTCAATCGTTAATAAAATACTTTCTATTCGTCCTTTCAAAATAGGAATTGGCTTAATTTTTTTAATATTATGTTATTTTAACATCACGACTTTTCAAAACATGTGCACAAAATTTCTCATATCTTGCTAGATTATTAAGCCAATTATTTATTTATTTTTAACAATACGTTAAAGCCAAAACTGGAACCCGTGAACACATTTTTGTTTGTGAACACACACGGGAACACAAAGCGAGTTAATGAATATTAACGTCGTACTGTTCAGATACACGATGGCTTTTGGCGACGGACCGCGTAATTTTGAACCATGGTTAAGTGATACGGACGACACCTGAGCTGGCACCCCCTCTCCTAACTACCACACCGCACCAACCACGTAAACACAAAACTAGAACACATTTTTTGCAGACTTTAAATGGAGTGTCCTAAGGTTTTTGTTTTTCGTAATAGTCGTGTATTTAAAACGAAAAGACTTTTTTTCATATTCAATAAAAAGTTTCGAAATTTTTTCAAAGGCTTTGATTCAATGCAATGTTTTGAAACTTTTTTCGTTGTCTTGTATAGTATGTTTGGCGATTCTTTGTCTGTAATAAGGATTTAAGTGAGCACCGTAAAATCCGGCGTACAGCACTCACTTTTAACACAAAAAAATAAGGTCGCAATTTATGGTTCCGCATTATATATACTCCGAGAAAAAATGAGAACTGTAAAAATAATAAATTATAATTATAAAAAAAACTAAAACACACGCTTTTATAGCAAATCGAACTAAAAAGTTGGGGGGAAAATAATTCTTTTAGGACTACCCTAAAATTGTGAATTTTGCCCAGTATTGACAAATATTTTTTATGATTTTATTTTATAGGCTATCTTATTAGCTTTAAAAAATACCAAGTTTATCATTTTCTGTTCACTAGAACAAGAACAAGTGTTTTAGTAAAGGTAAATGCCATTACTTTAAGCAAGATGTCATACTTTAAAACGCGTTTTACTCGAAATGTGATTTTTTTTTAAATGCTCAAACGGGTCCAGCGATGGCTCAAAAAGTTTTGAACATAATTAATTGAAATTTTTTGTACATGTTCTGTGTAATAGTAGAAGTGTTTTAACCTTCAGATTTATTAATCACCGTTTTATTTCAAAATTTACAGTCCCTTATGTGAATATAATCACCATTTTTTTAAAAAATTTCATATAATAAGTCCTCTAGTTTTTATAAAAATTAAAATATCTCTTATCCTGAAGGTCATTTCGACAATGAATAACACACAGCAACACATCAGAATTAAAAAATTGAAAATTTGTTCATTGGCCTTTGGTACAGAATGAGCCGCGTTTAGGTTATTTTTTGTCAATTTTTACCCATTTTTTCGCATTTTAGTTATAATAATTTCTTTTTTCTTCTTAATTTTAGAATATTTTCCTTAAAATGTACTAAACAAATTTAAAAGCAACAAAAAAATCCCCATATCGCCATTTCTTTAAAAAAAAGTTGTCGCAACCAGTCGGATACCTTAATATATGAATAAAAGATAACCGAGAAAATTGATGCCATTGGGATAAAAGCGTGAGATGCTCCTAACCAATTATAGTTCCTTACTAGTTCTATTTCGAAATACTGAATTAGTGTAAAAATGTAGTACAAAGCACCCCATGCTTTTATCCCAATGACGGTAATTTTCTCGTTAATTATTTCATTCATATATTAAGGATTATATTTTACTTTTTAGTTCGTTCAACCATAAAAGCTTGTTTTTTATTTTTTTAAACTATAATTTATTTATTTTTAGTTCGTTCTACAGTAAAAAGCATGCACTTTTGTTTTTTAAATTATTCTTTATGCATTGATGAATTAAATGCGCCATTTCTTAGAACCTGGAATACCCATTGGCATCCTATCAGTAGCCTGGTTGGTATAAAATATATTATTAGTAAGTGAAGGAATGATTCTTCAGACTCTCCAGCAGCAGTTAAATAGCACTTCCACCTGATCACGTGCCTTAAACGTCATCCAGGCGAGTTCATTGCAAAATGTAGGGGTGGTCATAAGGATTTGGCTCTTGAGTGTAAGCTTTGGGAGCTTCGCTTCAGACTGACCATCTGATTGGAACATTAGTTAGTGCACCTGAATGCCCAAGGTCACGAAAACTGAGATGGGCACAGTATGCCTTGGCACTCTTGGGCTGTGGCGCCACTGAATTTAGTGGGTGGAACATTGGGGGACCACCTCCAGGTGACATTTTTAGGCGCGCCACTGGTGAAAAAAAATTTCTGAATCGGATAATGTTTTCCGGTGAATCACCGTTTCATATTTCCAGAATGGTACATAAACGTAACCTTCAAAATTGGGATTTCGAAAAACAAAGGCTCGCTAAAAAGTCAAATAGAGTTATGAAAAGTCAATTTGTGGCTTGGATTGCTTCATTATCCCCCGTAGACTCTTCATTCGAGTAAATGGCTGTTACAGCAGATAACGGAAATGTATTCTTTCAACCAAATGTTTTTCTACGGTTGACGTCAATTTGAGCCTCCTCCATTAGACATTGCAGGTCAGAGAATTATTTTTTGACGGAGCGTTGGATCAGTAAAGGTTCCTATTCCGAGTGGGAAGGGTGATGACTGCCAAATATCACTTTTTTCTTCAAGGACCATGTAAAAAGATGCCATACACAGAAGAAAAGTTCAGTGTTGTGGAATCCAAGCCGTTATAGCAACCTTTGATCTTGGAATGCTGAGAGAGAGAGAGAGAGAAGCATTCCATGCATGGAATTGTGAAAAATCACAGGGAAAGTTTTTGTAATACCCCGAACTCCCGCGATAGGTGGGACTGAGGGATCACCGCGTAAGTCGGGGTATACTTTCGCATATAAATACATATAAATTTTTTTAGTTGCGGCAGGAGTCGAAAGAAAATGATAATTTAGAAAAAAGGTTTAATAAAATCTTAGATAACACACACATGTAAAATCGTAAGCTGAAGTTATTTTGATGTAGAACGTTTCATACATTCTAACAAAGTAATCTGCCGGCTCCAAGTTTTTTTTCTTTTCATCCGCAAAATTTCCTCGTACTATGCTAGTATATTTTTTTATTACTTGTTTTGTTAAAGAAATATGCTCATCATCCAGTCTATATTTTCTGAAATTTGTAACCCTTTTTTCAATTAAATTAAGGCCTTCTGACAAATTACTAACCGTCATTCTATCTTTCGATTGAACTGGGTCTAAAGGCTCAGACTTCTTCAATGCCTTGCTTTTGTTTGTGCATTTCTATGAGCGCATCCATTGTCATCTTCTGATTGTGGGAATTCAGCAGTTCTTGAATATCATCACTATTCACTTCTAAATTTATTTGCCTGGGAAAATCGGCAAATTCTTCACTCAAAGTACCAATTTCCTAAATTTTACCGATTTTTTTTCTCAAACAAAATACGAATCGACGAGATTTGAAAATCGCGTAAGTCGTGGAATTACCGTATATATAAAAGAGAAAAGGGACTCACTCCCTCATCTCGAGATCTCCGGAACCTAACAGATTTGAAATTTGTCTTTCGTTGAGAAAAGATCCGCTAAGAACTGCTTTTGCATTAGACCAATCCCAAGAGGGATTGCAAATAAATAAATGTTCTTTGTTCATAAAAACTCCCGTTTTTGAAATATTAAACAAACAGATTTGATGTTATTCTTATTGTTGAATAGAGATCCATTGAAACAGTTTTGCGATATCGATTTCAAAGGGGGGCTCTGAAGGATTGAGAATGCCTTTAAATAAAATTCCCTTTTTTCAACTGTTGATTCTGCGGTCTTGAAATTTGGTCAGTATGCTCCTTTTGTTGAGTAAAAAGTGTTTGTAGTAAAAAAAGTTTACAGAGTAAAAGAGTTATTCAGAATTCGACTCCCAAGAAGGGTTACGGGGGCGTATAAATAAAAAAATTCTATTTTTGAACTATTAAACCTACAGTCTTAGAATTTGTACGGATGTTTCTTTTGTTCAGTATTGAAGGGCTGAGAATAGTGTTTACCAGAAATCGTCATCCAAGATGTGTTGTCAGGTGTTATGGACGGCGTTATTGATAAAAATTCTCCTTTTTGATCTATTAAATAACAGACATGAAGTACTGTAAGCGTGCTTGTTTTGTTGAATAGTGATCCGCTAAAAATGTGTTTTCCAAAAATCAAATTTGAGTGAGGGGTTACGGAGAGTAAAAGATAATTATACTACTTTTTTGGAAATTAAAGCTCTGTCCTTTTTAAATCAAGAGATGAGGGCTGTAAAAATGTTTTTAATACAATTGAACGCTTAACAATTAATAGCGACAACATAAAATATACAGATAAAAATTAATAAATGTTTATTTTAATTTTTTTTTCGTCGGAGGAATAAGCATCTTTATATCGTATAAAATTTTATTATTCTGTTCAATTTAAAATATTCTATTTGTCATTGGTTGTATGATTTTTGGCGACTTAATCGCCTGCGCCGCCGAAATGGAAAAATACCGAATAAAGTTTATTTAAAAATTCCTTCTATTTCTTATTTACAAATTCTATTCAACTTGAACCTAAACATTTGTCTCTTTTGTCTATGCGGAGATCAGGCCCTGAAACTAAGCAAAATGCTGATAAAATAGAAGAATACTTTTGTGAAAAAATATGAATTTGAAGACATGTAACGTATTTTTGCTAAAAATATTTCCAGTGAATGTAAATTTGTACTTTTTTTTAAATATTAAAAACTTTTCATGTCGTTTATTTGATTCATGTACTTCATTTCTGTGCTGGATATAATTCATTACAAACAGTGACTTTTGATTTGAAGATAAACTTTCGGATGTTCAATTTAACTTATAAAAAGTATTATTTCACATTAGTATTCTACATGATTCTGAATAGCGAAGGATTACTTTTTAAATAAGAACATATGCATTGTAGATCAAAATCCTATAATTTCCATTTGACCTGCGGGATCCGGGCCCTAGAGCAACAATTTTGGTTTTAGACGATAAATCCAAAAATTGCTGTGTAAAATACTTTAAATTGAATTTTCTGGATTAGTATTAAAGGTAAGATTATTTATTCAGAAGCTACGTTATTCAAAAAAAATAGTGTGCCCCAAATATCCAGAAGTCCTTTTTGGTACATTTTGATGTACATTATTACAAAGGCAATGGACTCAACAATGAAGTTGTAAAACATTAAATTAATATTTATGAAATCATAATTTCGATTGAATTAATTTCAAAATTAAAAATGAATTTCAGTAAAAAATTTAATTTTTACTAGCTGAAAGACTATAGCAAATATTCTTGTTGATTGTTGTCTGAATATTTGATTAATTCTAATTTGTATTTGAATTTTTGGTTTTTGAAGTAATTATAATTATTGAAAAAATTGAAACTTGATCTTACTTCTTGTTTTCAACTTCTGAAATGATACAATGTATATATCAATAGAGAAAAAAATATGAAACAAAAATAAAACAAAACTACTTCGACTGTCACTAACATTAAGTAGTAATCATGGCGAATGTTTTGGTGTTGTGTTTTCCCTTTTTCCGAGGTCGAGTAATGAAACGATTCGTTTTAATTTCATTTGTAATTTATGTATGAAAATAAATATTTTGTTCTTTTATTATGATTTAAAACTCAAAGATCTGACTCTATGATTTTGGAAGATACATTGTTTCTGTGGTAAGCTTCACATAATATTAAATCTCCAATATTATGAACTGATCTAATTATTTTCGGTGTTAATATTTTTTCGTATGTTTGTGTTCGTATACGTTATTTAAAAGTTTTCTTGAAGCTTTTATTATCATTTATGTTATTGTGATTGTAAATCAACCATTTTGAAGCAAATTTAATTTGCCAACTTGGCGGAACAAGTAGAATGTTTAATGTTGTGAAATGCTTTGCATGTGTGAATTTTTTATTACACAAGTAGAGCTTTATTAAAGGAATTATTTTTAGATGGATTGTTGAATTAAAAAATGCTTGCATCTTCTAAATGCATTGGAAATACTTGAATTATTCATGTTCTATTTATCTTCGATCCGCTGGAGTAATTTACATGAACTGCATCTGACTTTTTTTAAAGTTATAAATTTTTCTTTCTGTAGAGTTAATATTTATTTACATTAAATATGTCAATTTTTTTCTCCGATGCTTAAATTTCAAATTTTTTAAATTGTCCGATGACATTCGTATGGTGAAAAAATTCAAGTGTTTCATCTGAAACAATTTGACTATTTAAAATTTTCTTTCTTGATTTTTATGTTATTTGAAATTTAATTTCTTCCCTTACTTATATTACTTCGACTTATTAATTATTATTTTGTAATAGTTTTAATTCTATTGCAATGAATTTTTATCACAAACAAGTTGCAACTTTATTTGTATTTAAATGATATATTTTATCTGTGTGATAAAACATATGATCAGTATGTGCAACTAATAAAATAATTAAAAACTGTATTTGCAATGTTTTTTGATTTATATAATTTTGATCATTGAACTTGGAGATTTTTTTAGAATTGATGTTTATCTTAATCTAAGGTAGGAAATTTTCTTCTTAAATTCCTCCATCAAAATATTTGTTATTTTGTATTGAACACTTATCAAGTTGAATATAGCATGCATGTTTATCAGTTCAATCACTAACATTTTTATTAGTTTTTTTTTTACTTCTGCTTTTTTATATAAAATTGATTTTTCTTAAGAAGAAAAAATATTTTCTTTGATATATTATTTGAAGTATTTAATTGATCTCTTTGTAGAACTTTTTTTCATGTTAAAATGAGTAATTTTCTCTTCATATTGGAATTAAAAAATATCAGAGTTTACTTTATTCATAGAAAATGCTTGTAATATCCTTATTTTGTACATCTATAATTATTGTAATTCTAGATTTTTTAAAAACTTTTCATAGCTAGAAATTGTAATAATGTATTTAAAATTAGTGTACTAAATTGATTTTGTAATGATAAATCTATTGTAACTATGAATAACTTATTCAAAAATGCTTTCAAGATCTTGAAATTTAAAAACAAATGATTAATATAAATAATCATGGAACTTAATGTTTGTAAGTTGATATATATCATTAACTGCTTATTTAGAACTTTATGAAATTAGTACTTTTTCTTCATTCCTGTTTAAAAAATTTATTTTAAGTTTAAAGTTTATTTAAAAAAAAGTTCATACTGTTTTTTAAACTTGAGAATATTTTAGTAATAGTCACTATTTCTTCTGAAATAAATTTACAAATTATAATTTTCATTCATTTGGTCAAATACTTTCCAAGCTTTTTATAACAAATGTCTCATTTATTACAAATTGGAATTAATTTGGAAAATGTTGAATTTGATATTGATTGGAAAATAAAACATTGTATATTTTTTACCACTTAGTTGAATTATTGTTTTTGTAATTATTAAAATATAATACAATTAAGAAAAAAATATAAAAAATTTTAAGAAACCATATTTAAATTCTTACAATTTCAAAAATTTATTAACAGTAATATTTTTTCTCTTAATTTTTTTCCAATAATTTAATTTTAAAGGTTTTGCTTTACAGTATATGAATAATTAATGTAGTAATGTATATAAATTTGAATTAGAAAATAAAATATGATGTGTTAAAGTTTTTTTTGAACGAGTAATTGCGCAGTAATGACTATGTTGGTGAAGTTTGACAAATTTTTTTGTATGAAAAGAATTAAGATTTACAAAGTAAAAATTTTGCTTATAATAAACATACAAGTTTTTATAGCTGAATTTCATATTTTAATTACATTTTCATTTTATATTTAAAAAATTTTAAACTTTTAAGCAATGTTCTCTGATTATGTTTGTGTGCGATTGCTTCAACACAGTAGATTTAAGAATAGCTTTAGTATCATATATAAACCATACAATTGTGGTAAAAAAAATTTGATGACGTATTTTTACTAAAAACAGTTTCTAATTTTAAAAAACATCGCTTACATTTTTTTACGCCTATTTTTCTAATTTTCTACAATTTAATTTTATGCCATCTAAGCATTTGCACTTTCAATGCTAAATGTACATTTTTGAAACCATTTGATCATATTTATTCTTTTTCTGTCAGCAACTCTTACAAGTCTATGGTTAGAAATTTAAATTAAGATAATAGGTGGAAGAAGAATATATATATTAACCTTTTAAACGCCGCACTATGATTGAAAGGTAACATAAACTAAATTTTGATAAAAATCGAATTAAAATTGAAACATAAAATCTATAAAAGAAAAAAAATTTGAGAAAAAAAACCATTTTTTTAAAGATTTTTAGCATGTTCCAAAAATGGAACATTGGCGGGTACCATTAAGTTTTTTCAAATGTTTTTTAAGAGTACGACCAATGACATTTAAATTCAAAAATCAGTTATATACATTTTTAAGAAGTGGTATCTTAACTAGAGGTGTCATCAAACATTTCCCGACGGGGTTACATCATTCACCCCACCCCCGTTGTAGGGGGGAGGGGCATGATACCCGCCAAACAATTGAAATGGGCCTAAAAAATCTAAAATTAAAAGGGGGGAAAAGAACTAAAAGTTTGCGTGTGAACGAGAGAAATCTATCATTTTTTCCCTGCAGAGTTTTTTAAATGTACCCCAATGGTAGGGGGGAGGGGGTTGATTCCTTGATGGGTGTCCCCTGTTTGTGCCACATCTGAAGTAAACTTTTAGATATAATTCCAAAATAAAGCAGATTAAATTGAAAATATAATTTATACACAGGAATTTATACATTTCAGAAAATTACAATCACTTATTAGAAACAATAAAGGGAAACATCAGTAGGACAAAAAAGTAAACAAATAACCTTCATATCAAAATTCTCAAAGCTGTAGTATAATAAAGCAAAAAAAACTAAAAAAATACAGATTTACCAAAATTTTTTAAAATGAGAAATAAAGACAAAATATTTTATTGTTTTTTCTTATATGTGTTTTTTTATGTCCTAAACTATTTTTATTAGGAAAACATTTCTCAAGCATTCTTTTTTTCGCACTTGAGGCATTTTTTTCGTTGTGCTTTTCTGACATCGTTGTGTATTTCATCATCATCTATGCTTGCAGAAATTTCGATTTTGCAACAAACATCTACTGGTAGAACAGACTGAAAAGTATCTTCAACGATATCTTCCTCGTCAGTAAATCACCCACTTTTTTCTAGGGGAAACTGACAAATATTAATGGGTTCTTCTCATCTGATTCTGTATGAAAATATTCCAAAGCCTTTTCTACAATCTGGAGTGGCTATGAATGCATCATCTAAGCAGCGTAATGGATATTCACTAACTGACGTAACACAAAATAATATAAAACCTTATTATGTGACGTTCTTCTCCAAATAAGACATACGCTACATCTAACTATCAACAAACGCACGTAGTAGTTACTTTTGCTGCTGCTGAGAAATTCACTTGAGATTGTCCAGAAACGGTTGAAAGGGGGGGGGGAGTTGACAGAGGGAGCCGAAACGAAAGTTAAGTCATAAATATTTTCTTTCAACACATACTATAAGTTTTTAGTGTTCAGAAATCTTTTCCCACTCTTCTGTGAACTGTAAACATAAAAACTGCATTGTGTGAAAAAGTATACCTTTACACGCCAATGTTCCATTTTTAGAACATTGAAATTCCAAAACCGATAGTAAAAAAAATAACTATATTTTTAATGATATCTTGCAGTCTATAGTTAAAATGATCATTTATAATTACTTTTACCAAATAATAAAAATATTTTTTGAATTTTATATGAATTTTTGAATTTTGTCCGATCAAAAGTAGAAAAAAATGCATTATTTAGAATTTTTTCTCAGAGAGACTATTTAATTTAGCAACAATACTTCAATTTGAAAAAATCAATCCATACTTTTTGTCTTCAAAATAATTTTTATGGAACAATATGAATAAAATTGAATTTTTCAGAAAATTTCAAAGTTGATGTTCCAATATTGGAACATTGGCGTGTAAAAGGTTAAAGTATATAGAATAAATGGAATGAAAATAGCTGTACAAATTATGGAAACACAACTGAAAATATGTGGGTATTTGCTGTGACCAGAATTCTGTGCATTTCTTTATTTTGGTGATTTTCATCGAAGTGGTTGTAAGTTTGTTGTGATAATATACAAATAATTAAAAATAATACAAAAATCTGCTGTTTTAAAACTAAAAATCAAAAATGAGGTTTCATCTCGTGTTTCTATATGATGTATTAATTTTTTTCAAATCATGTTAATTTTTCTGTAATTTTATACAAGGATGTATTTTTTTTCTCTGTGAATAATTACTTATGAATGACATTAATTTTAGTATTTGTTTTACTTTCAGCTTTTGACTCTAAATGTGGAATATTTCTGTAAATATATTTTTGTGAAATTTAGTAAAATATTAAAGAAGCAAAGATTCATTACATGATGCCGTAACAAAAGATTCATGCCTTTTGGGGCTGGCAATAATTACTTGTGTAAGTATCTTTTATTTAAATGAAGTTTTTACTGGTCTTTTTGAAATAAACTTAAATAAATGTCAGAAATTTCAGTTTCAGGATGTAACAAATTAATATTAAAGGAAACTTGTATACTTTTTTTTCTCTTACTTCTCTCTCTCAAATAAAATACCCATTTACATAAAAGGAAGGCATATTATTCTGTATAATTCAGCCTTTTAGAATCATGCAAAAAATCCGTATAAAAATGTTCAAATTGTACAAAATTAGTTTTTAAAAATACTGTAAACAATACCTAGTTTATGAAGAAATCCATATTATCTAACAATTGATACATATACACCAGGGATGAACATTTTTAGTCGATCACGATCGACCGATGGACCGCCAAGACATTTTTGAGTGACCCCCTTTACTAAAACATAAAACACGCATATTAAAAGAAACATATTTCTGGAACACCAACATCAGCTAGACTGGAGAATCAGCTTTTCGCAATTGATGTGACTGTGTTTACTTAAGCAAATGATTCGATAAATGTGTAGACAAAATACATACCTTCATTGGAAGTGAACATTGACTCTTAATATGTTCACTACCACTGTAGGGGAAAAAAACGATCACTGCGATGCCAATCGACTGAAGGGGAGAATAAATGTTGATGATCAGCTCTTCGCATGATAGCAAGGGATTGGCTACTGAGACATCATCCCACATCTTCTGGGATTGAGTTCTCATGTTGATGTTATACATTCGGCAGCGAACATACGTTGGTTTCAGATTCATCAGTTATTCTCTCATTCTCTGCTTGCTGCATTGAGTATGTCCAAGTTTTAGCAGTCACTCATAGTTGTTCAAGGATTTAACTTAACAATTTTGTGTTTCTGCAGAAAAAATTGTAATCTGTCATATTTTAAGAGGGGTACAATGTCAAAATCAATCGTTAAAGGAAACATACAAGTTTAGTACAGGATAGCCATATCTATGTCACTGAGTGGACTGCAATATCTTAAAAACATTAGAAGTAGCCTGTACCCTTGAGAGGTCCGCCCATCCCTGATATACACAATGAATAAATATGTAGCATTGTATGCTAGAAAATTCTACAATTTTAATTTAAATTAATCTAAATTTTTTTTTTTTTTTTTTTTTTTTTTGTTCAAAATAATGGCATTTATGGCTTTCTATACCAAACTTGCAATAATTATTTTTATCTGCAGCTCTTAAATGTTTTTGTATGCACATCCTCCTTCTTCCAGGAATTAACCATCTATAAGTTCCTGCATGTAATCTAAATTTTTCATAAAGCAGTATGTGTGTTACCTAATAATTAAAATGTTCTAAAAAGCAGTAAACCAAAAAATTGTCTCATTACTCTATATAATATGTACTATTGCATATACAATGTTTCTTTCTTCTTCAGAACTCTTAAAACTAAATTAAAAACTAGAACAAAATTTCATGCAGCAGTTTTGTTAATGATTTATTAACATTTTGAAATATGCTTTAGAAATACACCTATTGGTCTTGAAATCACTTAAATGACTTATTTGATTTCTCAGTTAAAGTGTAGAAGTCAATTTTTTTGGTGATTGATATCGGTCGCCAAAAATTGACTTCGCCAAGGACTATTCTATACTTTAACTGATTTCTCTTCTTGTATGAGCTTTACTACATCAAGACATGGAAAGTTTAAATTTTACAATATTATTAATTATTATTCCTTTCCCATTATGTACTTTACTGAATACTATTATTGAAAAAAAAAAATTTCTCAGTGTAATATTCTTTTTTTTGTTAACTACAATTTTGTTGCATAAGTTTGTCTAAATCATAGGTTCCCAACCTTTTTTGAATTAGCGCCCACTTTTCTAATAAATATTTTGATATCGTCCCCTTTTCTAGTGAATATTTCGACACCACCCCCTTTTCTAGTGAATATTTCTATACCGCCCCCTACCACTCTAGAGAAATAAGAGTGTACATAATGCACGGTGAAAACAAGTTTTAAAAAATACCCTATACTAAAAGAATATATTTTTTTTAATTTCATTTTTTTTCGAAAGTCCCAGTTTTTTTACGTGCGAATCTGAAATATCTAATGCCACAAATATATTAAAATGTGTAATATTATATATAGTTTAGTCATTGGTAGGATATATTGTTGGAATTGAAACACTACTGAATTTCTTCATTTAAAAGAGTAGAATAAAAAAGTTTAGATTACCTGTTATAAAGACAGGCAGGGGGTTTTGACGATACAAAGCAATTCTTAATAAACTGTTGCTTTCAAAATAAATATAAATTGACAGTTTCAGCCTTTAAAGAATCACGTTAATTCCTGCTTAACATATTTAATTATGTTTCTTGGATAATATATGTAATGAAATGCAGTGGACGAAACATGTTTCTTACTGCTCACAGACAAAGTCAACACGTGCACTAGAGAAATTAAAATGCACTATATCATTCAATTTAATGTACATCTGAATGTAATATAATATATTTTATGTTTTTCATCCACATCCCGTACTACCGAAATATGTGAATTTTCGTACATGTGATATAGGAATAATTTAAATACATACAATCAACATAAGGTAAACAGTATTAAAGTTTACTTTTGTTAGTACATAATCAGCTTGTTTTTTTAGTCTTTTTTGGTTAATCTGCCCAAATCTGTTAATCTGTGCCATCTCAATGCTCCCTGAAAGCCTCAAACGCCCACGTTGAGAACCTATGGTCTAAATATTTTTAAGGTTTCAACAATTTTATATACTTATGAATCTGTTATTTTTTCAGTTTTATGTATCTGAATCTGTTGCATTTTTTTTTTCCAAAAGCATATGTAAATGATAAAATGTGCTTAAATTTTGATGTTCCAGTTGAATTTTTTTTTGGAGGGGCGGGGGTGATAAATATTTAGATATTTTCTTGTGATAAACTTTTTATTTAAGCTTCTCTTTTTCATTTATCTGTTATAAAAATTAAATATATAATTCTTTATTTACCTTGAATAAAATTTTAGTAAGTTATTGTACCTTTCCCCTTTGCCTAGATTTTTTTTATTGTATTCTAATTTTTCTGGTTTTAAAATCTGATTTACATGCAGTGTGTTAAAAAATAAGCATGTAAAATTTTTTTAAAGAAATTGGTAGATAATACCGAAACATAATTTATTTTAAAGTAGTAGGAACTTCACTGAGGGTTTTAAATATTTATATTTGAATAAATTACTTTGTGTAAAATTAAAATAATTCTTTTGAAATAGCGGTTAATTTACTTATTTTAAAAGATGTTAAATTATATTTTGTTTTTGCATTTTTGAAATATTGATTTCCTAAAATACAAAAAAATTAATATTTTAAATACTAAGGATACCATTTATTTTTAATGCATAGAACCATTTAAATACTAAGGAACCATTTCATTTTTAATGCTTTTTCTAAAAGGGTTCAATATTCTTCCTAACTTATGAGAAATATATATTGTAAATATATATATATTTTTAATGCGGCCCTTTTTGTGTAGTCAATGTTCATTTTCTAGTACTGGCATGTCATGTGTTTGCATTTACAATAATATGAAAATATGTAAATTTTAATTTTTTTTTAAAATTTAATAAACATGTGATTCTTTTAATAATGATCAAAAGTCAAATTAAAGAAAAGACTTCTGTGATTATCTAATTTCTAAAATTAATTAACAGACACATTGTGAAATAGTTTTGTTCTAAATTTTTGCATTGAAACTATTATAGTTTGTTGACCAGAATAAAATCAATATATTAAATCTCATTTAGGCTCTGATTTTGACATTTTTAAAGTTTTTTTTTTATTTATTTAACTAATGTAATTCTGAAAGTGAGTTTTATTTTGAACAATAATTTATTTTTTTTAAAGATAAAGGAAAAAAATTCCTTTACCTGTTTCTGGATTTTTTTTATTGTTCTATTTCTAGACGCATATGTTTCTTTAAAGAGAATAATTTTAACAAACAAAAATAATTTTAAATGATACAAATAAGGAATATTTTTACATAAATAAATGCATATTTTCTATAAAATGTAAGTTTTTACAAATTCATAAAACAAATCAGTTTCAAAAACTAATATAAGTTTTCCATTTAATTTAGAAATATATTATAAATATTTAAAAATAAAAATCATGGCTTTTAGATTTTTGAAATTTTTAGCTATCAATTAAGTTATTTAACTTACCAAAGTCATAAATGTCGGCGGGGTGAGAATCTTAACAGATGTTTGCACTTATTACAATCTGTTATGGTCTAAAAAGAACTAAATTTTATGATGTTAATGGACTAGCTTATGGTTATTAATTAATGCTTTTTTGGAGAATGAAATAGAAAGATCTAAAGAGTTTTTTATATGTTTTAAGTTTCATACAAATTTAATAATCAGTTCCAGATATATTTGTAGATAACTATAAAGGAACCATTTACTTGATTATTTTAAGTGATTAATATGCAAAACACTATTTGTGTTTCATTTAAATTCTTAAAGTTTTTCTAATTTTTATAATATTTAAGCTTTATCAAAATAAAATATTTTTAAATCAATTCCTTTCACTCAAAACTGTTAAATCTGAAATTATTTGTTCATTTTTTTGTACATTTATATGCTAATTTATGTGTCGTAGAATATATGTCTACATAAAAAAAGTATTTTGTACTGATGTAATAAATTTAGGAACTATATATATAATTTGATGTCACGGGGCACGGCGGGAAACGCTGTTTGGCGTGATAAAGAATCACACCAAGCAGCGCATGCCGTTGGAATGAAATTCAAGATGGTGGCTTAGCGGTAAGACTAGTCAGGAACTGTTTTGAAAAACATTAAAATCGATTTCACAAATGAAGAATTTAGGAATAGATTGAGACTAACCAAGATCAATAAATAATTAATATCAATATTATAAAAAAATCATATTTACTAATAGTAATATTATGCAGTATACAATAATCCTGTAATATAATGTTAGAGAAATTATATATAATATTCATATGGTATTACTTTTTATTATTTTAAATAATAATAATAATAATCACGTAATATAATTTAATAGATTTTATAAAAAAAGGAATAATCATACTATTGTAAGATAATAAGAATACTCATTGAACATATATATAAAAAAACAACAAAATAATAATTGGAAATAAATAACATAATACTTAGAAATAAATAAAATAATTATTAATAAAATAATTGCATAATATATATTAAAATTGATAATCAATAGCAACTAAAAAGTATTGAAAGTTTGCTATGTTCCAAAAACTGCAAATTTCTTCAATGAATTTCATCAAACAAAAAACGAAGAAAAAAATTTTTAGAGTAAAATGAATTGAAAATAAACGATTTTTAGAAATAATTAAAAATATAACACTCATTCTTTTTTTTAAAAAATATCCTAGTTCTGACCAATGATATTAGGAATATCCATATTCGAAAATAGCATTAAATAAAACAGAAGACTGAAATATATTTTGATTTGGGGTTGCAATGAAAATGGTTAAATTGTAAAAGAAATCGAAATAAAATCGTCTGAGATTAATAGGATTACCGCGGGAACAGAACCAATAAAAATTATTTCTAATATACGTTATCTCCATGGCAACCACATCGCCAGAGGATAAAAATATCAAGGTAACTATATTGTAATGTTATCGCCCATCTTGGCAAACATAAACAACAACTTGGCGCGATGCCCTGTGATATCAAACTAACATTAAAATTTATTTATTTCACATATGAGAGCAATAATAAAAAGGCAATAAATCTTGTTCAATATTAGGGTTACAAATTCATAATACATGTAAATTATAATTTTACAATTTGAGCAATGAATATGAACTGTAGTATAATTTGTTCAATGGAGGTTGGTCTGGCATTAGTTAGTGGCCGTGGTAGCTTAGTGGTCAAGGTAACAGACTCGTGGATCGTATCTCATGAGTTCAAGTCTGTACCTCTGAAGACCCGCTGTGCAGAGGGGGCAATGCATATTAAATATGCCAAGGCTCAAACATTCTCTCATTGGTGTGGTGAGGAGGAAAGAGAGGGTACCAGCTCAGCTGTTGACCTCGTCACTTGAACATGGTTCAAAATTATGAGGTCCCTCGCCAAAAGCTCTCATGTAGCTGAACAGTGTGATGCTAATATTAATGCACTCACTCACCCACCATTAGTTAATTTAAAAATAAAATCAGATGTTTTATTTTTTAATCTCTGGAATTAGAAAAGTGTATTTGTCAATACAATGAAGGTTTATTTTTTCATTGCTTGAACATTAAGTTTTTTAGCTTTATTAAGCTTTATTACTGTAGCATTTTTAAGTTCACAAATATAGTAAAATAGTAGTAAAAGAAATATGTCTTAACTAAGGAATTTTTTTTAAAAACTTCAAAAATATAATTATAAAATTCATTTTAAAAGACTAGTATATCATTTGTATAATATTCTAAATTAATCATTGTCAATGTATTTTCAGGTACTTATTAAATGCTAAAACTAGCTTTTAAAATGGAACAGCTTTTTATTAAATCCCTTTAGACCTTATGACTTTCATACAGTGTGGTGAAAAAAAAGAGGAGAGTATGATGACAATGCTAAGGTGTTGAGCTAGGTTCATTATTTTAAGGTCTACTGTCAAATAACTCTTATGTAATATTTAAAGTAACAGTATTTGAATGAAATTAATCAATAGTAATCAATGAAACCGTTAATCATATAGTTTTGGTTCTTTTGTGAATAGTTATTAAAACTCTAGTTTTTACATTAATTATTAATGCATGTTTTACTTAAATGCAGTTTGAATCATCAAATTGTAGTTTTGAAACAAATGTGTTCTGTTATTTTAAATGTTTTAAAGAATTCTTTTTAAATTTTTGAATAGAGCAAACAGTAATATTTCATTATTGTAAAGTCTCATGTCTTTCCACCAGACTCCTTTTGGAATATATGTGCATTCTTCGCTTGGTAGAGATGGGCGCAAGTGCATCCTCTCCAGCTTCTTGCAGCAACGTGCAACCGGAGCCGATGGCATCATCTCTCCAAGCCCAAAGCAAAGTGTGCACTAGCTTTTCTTCTGTTAACGTTGACCAGTATGGCAAGGAGAAGAAGAGGAAAGTTGGATCATTGTCCACTCTCCGGAAGCGTTTTGCTCGCCGCCGGAGGACGAGCAAGGGATTCGACCATGCTCAGGTTTTCCGTGAATTTCTTGCCGATTGGAGTCCCAGGGATGTTGTTGCTTTGGTGGAGGAGTATGAGGCTACTGCAGCCCTCAAGGAAATTACTTTACAAGCAGAGATGGCACGTCCACCTGCTACCTCCTGCAAGCAGGATCTCGGCTTACTCTTTGAGAACAAATACTGTTCGGACATCAACCTCATCTATCAAGGAACGGTGTTCGCCGTACATCGTGCAATACTGGCAGCCAGATGCCCTTTTTTCAGGGAAATGCTCAATAGTCTATCATCTATCTGTACAGAAGTCGCCGTCGATATTGATATTGCCGGCGTCAGTATATCCATGTTTAATGAACTTCTTAGATACTTGTATACTGGGGACCTATCTGTGGCTGAGAGCTACAGTGGCAATTTTGACATCCTGTTTCAGTTGAGTGAACAATTCGGGATCCCCAACCCGTTGGAACAGGACCTGAAATATTTGCTCGAGACTGGAATCTATAGTGATATTTCCTTAAGCTTTACTTCTCCCAGTGATACTGGTCATTCTGTGGTACGTGGCCAGACAGCCTATATCTGTGATCATATACTGACTGATACGGAAGGCAAGCCGTGTAAAATCTGCCATGGGACGAATGAATTCTGGTGCCACCGTGCCATTTTGTCAGCACGGTCACCCTTCTTCCGAAATGTGATTCATAGACAGCAGCGGCGCTCTGCTGACATGCATGAGACCCATAGGACTCGAATTCTGCTGGATGACAGCATAATCCCCCGGCGCTATGCCTGTATTTTGCTCCGAGCTGTGTATCAGGATGCACTGGAGTTTGGGGCTGTGTTGCCGGACAGTGCAAAAAGAGGTAGTTTGACAGATGTGCATGTTCCGCAGTCTTCTGTTGAGGAAGCCATGCAATTGTTTGAAGTGGCCCGTTTCATTGAGATGGACGCACTTGTTCAAAGTAGGTATTGTTTTTTTTTAAATTTTTATTATTTTAGATAAAGTTTTGTTTAAAGATAAAGTAAAAAATTCTTAATTTTTTTTACTGGACTGGAAAATTACCTTCAGTAATAATTTTACCTATATTTTAAGGGATTGTATATTGTGTGTAAGTGAAAACTTTGCTTTTGTATGCCATTATGTTTATTTACAAATTAATGAACCATTAATGAAAGACTACATTTGTTCTTGAATGAAATAATTCCAATTTTTTAGATATATTTCTTAGTTTTTTAATCTTATTTCTTATATGGTATACATACACTTTTTTAAATAATTAAAGTTATGAATTGGAGTATAAAATGCAGTAACATTTCATAGGGTCAAAGGTTGCCAATATATAACTGATCTACTAGAAAAGAAAAAAAAAAAAGTTGAGATGAATTAAGTTAGTTTAATATGTGTTTTGAATATGTCCAAATTGTTATCCATAAAATTTACAGTTAAATTATAAGTTAATCTGAAATAAAATTATGTGTTGGAAAAATTATTTAATAAGACAATAGTATTTTATAAATATTAAGTTATGTTTAGATGTGTGTGTTGATGTATTCTTAAATTCTCTGTTAATTTTTATCTAAACTAAGTTAATTTTACTTGTCTATGACTACTAAAATTAGCAGTGTGCAGAAGTTAAGTGAGATGCTGGGGGTCCACTATGAAGATTAAGTGTAAGCTATATGTTCCAGTTTCTTAACATTATATTCCATCTGTCCTTTTTATTGCTATTGGAACATTGAAACAGAATATGAAATAATGTATGTGGGGAAGGTTCGATTTTAATGTTAAAATAAGCACGCACAGTTAAAATAACCTAATTTATTAATAACAGAACTAAAACATTTACTATTTACAAGGGGTTTTAAATAATTCGAGATAACACCATACTAATTCCGAAAACATGTACTCTTTCACAAAACAACGGAGAGACCGATTTCCTCTGACCTGCCTTCGTTCAAGCTTTGGTGCAACTCTCAGTTTTTCTTTTCCGCCCCCTTTATAAATACATGACCTCATCGTATCGCGCAGCTAAAACTCATGTGGTTTCGATTAGTGGTGCCATCTCTTATAATAAAAATCAAAAGAAGTAAAAGAAAACTTGCACTCCTTTCCTACATGTATTCCTGTCTTTAACGTTTTCGTCAGTTATGTGTCTTTGAATACCATATGAAGAGACTATAAAAGGACAAAAAAGAAATAAATCTGCTTACTGTAAATTCTTATTCTCCATTAGTTATGTGTAGACTATTGTTCCTTTTGTTTCCTGCATTTTTCATATTAAAACGTCTCTGTAAAGAATTAAAGTTCTATTTGCTTAATTTTTGGAAGTAATGAAAAATTTTAATTTTCAATTATAGTCTCAATCAGTTTTTATTAAAATCGTAATGCTTAGGAATGAACTATATTTTTAAGTTCAATTTTTTGCTAGTGATTATGATTATATATATATATATATACGTAGTAGGATTCAAAAGTTCCCGGACTGAGTCTATAACTTAAAAAATATTACCAGTTGAGATGTTGAAACACATCCTCCTTTGAAATAAGATCCTTGAGTAATAGCACACTTTTGCCATCACTTGTAAAGTTTGTTGAAAAAATTTTGGAATCCTGGAAAATTTCAGCCTGCAATGCACTTTTCAACTTTATCTGCAGATTGAAATCATTGACTCTGCAAGGTATGCGCCAGTTCAAGAAATATTCTGAATTTTCAGGGAGCAAAATCAGGGAAGTAAGGAGGATGTTCAAGTACATGCCTTGCACTAAATCATGTGTTAACAATTTCCACTTTAAAATTGAAGAATATAATTTTGAAGTTGTTGACAGTTTCACTTATTTAGGTTCGGTAATTAACAATAGAATGAAACTGAAATCCAAAAGAGAATTACTATGACTAATAGATGTCTTAATGGAATACGAAAATATATGAAATTGAATTTAATCAAAAGAAAAACAAAGGTTCTATTGTATAAAAATCTCTTAAGATTAGTATTAACTTATGCATGTAAAACTTGATCCATGTCTTGAACAGATGAGAACATGATAAGTATCTACAAAAGGAAGATTTTAAGATTTATTTTTGGAGGAATTCAGGAAAATGGAACACGGCGAAGGAGATCAAATTTTAAACTCGATCAATCATATAATGAATCTGACATTGTTAACTTCATCAAAATACAACAGATTAAATAGGCAGGTCATGTAATAATGAAGGCCAGGACTTATGAGGGAATGAAGATCCCAAAACCCTATATGAGGAAATCTACTCTGCTACTGTATATACTGTGTAAAAATTATATATATTAACTTGTTCTCAGAAATTTTTATTAGAGATTCTAAAGCTTATAAAAAATTAGATGAAAAAACTTATTCTTTTTTATGTATGACGGATATTTTAAATCTGATGTAATTTGATATTTTGTCAAATTGGTTAAAAAGATCTGAGAATTTATTTTTAATCATGATACATAAAGTCATATTTTGTAAATATTTTAGGCTGTGAAGATTTCATTGTTGAATCTTTGAGCCTGGAAAGTTTGCTGCCTGTTCTTCGTTGGAGCAGCCAGCCTCATGGCTCCCAGTGGGTGTACCGTCAAGCGATCAATTTCATTCGGGAAGAGTTCATGACAGTTGCGGCTTCTCCCATTCTTTTTCAGTTGGACAAATCTCATTTGATTGATGTTGTTAAGTCAGATTTCTTACAAGTAGGTTTTGGATCTCTTAAAAGGAAGGTTTTAAAATATACTTTTCTAGGATATCATTTTTGTTGTTTTTTTAAATTAATTTTGCACATCTAATAACATTTTTACTTTCATTTTGATATTTTTATTTTTATGCTTTATAAAGATCCCCTATTAATGTAATTATGCATCTTTATTTAATGCTGCATTAAAAAGTAAAAAATTCAATATCCAAACTTTATGTTTAGTTTATAAGTGTTTAAAAAATTGTTTAAGAAATGTGTATGCAAGAAAAATTAAACTTGTGAGCAGTTTTACAATTGTCTGATATATATACATATAGTGATTTATTATTATCAATAAATTAATACTTTATTTTGCATTACTGATCATATTTATAATATTAAACATAAACTAATATAAGAGCAATTTACTTTACTAACACTACTTATTTTCAGCCTCACTGCAGTTTAAATTTCAGCTTGTAAAATTTAATGCTATAATTTAGAAATACTCTCCACTACTTAATAATATGCATAAATTGTAAAATGTTAATATAATAGTTTTTAGTGTATTTTACATCTATTCAAGATAAGTATAATTTATAGTTTAATTTTTTTTTATTTACAAATTTTTGATTATTTAACTGATATTACAAACTTTAGCTGCTTGCTCTTTTCAAATTCATTTATCATTTTTCAAAAAGCTGAAATTTAATGAAAACTTTTAACTAATTTATTGAAAAATTATTTTGAAACATATATATATTTGTATTTTAGGCTGGAGAACTTGAAGTTCTTCAAGCAGTATTAAAATGGGGAGAACACCAATTGTTTAAACGTGTTGAAGAGAGAGGTAATTTTTGAGTTTTATAGATATTTAGATTTTGTTATAAAAATATTTTGATTGAACAATGTGTGTACTTATATTTGTGCTCTTACTACATGGCATGGCTTTAGAAAAGTCTTTTTTGTTATATTTTTTCCTGATTTGTTTTAATTCTGTTTTTCAGTAAATTTGATCTTTTGAGATGTTGTGTTTGCATTTTAATATAATGTGTTAATTTATCCTTTAAAAAGTGATTGATCATTTTCTTTTTAGATGAATTTTTTTTTTTCAGAATTGAATGGTTTTAGATTATATCCATCTCTCAAAAATTTATTTTGCTTGAAAAAAAAATCTTTTATGGTGTTGTGTGTAGTTACTTTTTTTTAAAAAATAATAATAATTGAACATAAAAAAAAAGGTGTGCATATTTACTTAAATATTTTATTAAATTTTTGAAAAGTTCTATGATTAGCAACTTAAAAAATAAGATTTGAAATGTGGAAAATGGCTCTTTATCATGTACTTGAAAATAATTCCTCCACATAAACTGATTAAATTTATTTATGTCCTATCACAATCCCCCCCCCCCTTGTCTAATGAAAGTTTCTTTTTTATGCTCTTTATCATTTTCTGTTTTATTTTATGATAAAAAGTAGTGTTTAATTTTAAGAGTTTCAAATTTTTATCCCTCATCCACACATTATTCCCAATTTCCAAGTTCATTGAGTCAAAGGGAAACCAAAACTAAAATTTAAAAAATGTTGGACATTTTACTGAAGTTAAGAATTTTTTTTTTTTTAACATTCCAATGAATTAAATTAATTTCTGCTATTTTCCAATTTTGTACTATAACATCAGTTTGTCAGAATTCTCAAAAAATTTAATACTTTTACATTTTCAATAAAAAGGTTAATTTGAAATTTTATTTTATGTGCTTTTGAAAGATTTTATTGCACGGTTGTCTAAAAAAAATATCCTTTGATACTTTTATAATTTTCATCACAACTGAACAAAATTTATGTTCACAACACTAAAGGTAACTAAGTTATGTAACTCTTTACATTTTGTATAAAGGGATTGTCATGGAGGATAAGATTTAAAAATTTTGTGTTATTGTTGGATGGGACAGTGCATATTGTCATATTTTGCTTAGCTTCTAGAGTTTCAAAGTGAGACTTTGTCTTGATATAAGGCAAAAGTAGCTGATAATGGGATAAATTTATTTCCAAAAACCCAATTTTTCTTCCATATTTTTAGTTTTGATGTTTTTTTCACCTTTTCTAAACATCTTATTCAACAGAGCCCAACTTGGTAAGCCACACGGCGCACAGTGTGAGCCGACGCGGTCTCAGGAGGCGTGACCTCAGTGACGTGGAACTACGCGACTTACTGTCCGACCTCCTGAGCTGCGTGCGCATTAGCCACATCCTACCTCCAGACAGCGAAGTCCTGGTGTCAGCTGTTCGCCGTGGCCTCATCAGCACTCCACCCTCCTACATGCTAGGGGATGACTTGCTGGTTGGCCACAGTTCCAATCTCAAACCTAAGGCCTGGATCAGAGGCCGCAACAGTCATGGACTTTATATTAAACCAAGGCTCTTCACACCCTATGTAGAAGAAGCAAAGGTATTGAGTCATTTTAAGTTATTACAACTTTTTTATTTAAAGTGGCAACATTTAGAAATATAGAACCTGTTAAGGATAAAATCATTGTATTTGTTTCAAATGCAAACGTGGATTAGTTATTTTCCAGTAATTTTCTGCCTTCCCTTAAATTAAAATACTCTTTTAAAAATGTTCATTTAATATATTTTGAACTAGCTTTCATGGCTTGGCGTTGCACGGGCTTTCTCTACTTTTATAAATTTTCCGTTCTCTTCACAAAATCAGCATGATCAATATTCTTTTTCGAAATAACTTTGGCTTCTATATTTTTTCCCTTCCTCTAAGCCCGGCATTGCACAGGCTTTTACCGAGTGTAAAACTTAATCCCCATGAGAAGTTCCTCTTTCCTTCATGACACCATAACCTCTGTGTGGATGTGTACACGTATGATGTGAGTGCATGACCCGGCATTGCTCGGGCTTTCCCGTTTAACATTTTCCCTTCCCTTCAATAAATCAGCACTTCCAATATTCTTTTTCGAAATTAGTTTGACTTCCTTATTTCTCCCCCGCCTCACTTAGCCCGGCGTTGCATGGGTTTTTACTGAGTGAATTACTTAATCACCACCCGGAATATCCTGTTTCCCTCAGGACGAAAACACTTCTGTGTGTGTGTACGCATGCAATGTGAGTGATTTCCGTAACAATGCCATTAAATTTCCCATTCTCGAAATTTGTTCACTTTTTTTCGTTGTGAGACGGGTTTTATTCCTTTCCATTTAACCTGGCATTACATGAATATATTCAAATGCTTAACATATTGCCAAGGAAATTCCCCTTCCTTTATCGAAGTCCCTGGTAAATGTGTGATTTATATATATTGTCATATATTACAATTCCCTTTTTCAAAATATCTTCCAGATCTTACTGATGTCAAACAGGTTTCTTTTCTCTCTCTCTAGAGCACGGTGTTACAGTGGCTTTTTTTTTTAGAGTAGAACTATTTTCCCCCTTACTCTCCTCAGATATAAGATTTATCTTCAAATTTCTGTTACTGACTTGAAAAACAATATTGCTTTAGTAAAAAAATAATAAATTTAAACAATAAAAAGAAAACTATTCTGATGCTTGATTAAAAAAAGTCATCCTTTTTTTATAATAGATAGTTTTTAGGAATCTAAAATAATAAAATAATTTTCAGGTTTTCATTAATCAATCGTTACAGTTAGCTTAAAAATGTCTCTAGAACATATTTTTATCTAATAGACGATATACTTTTTATTAACAAATAATTAATTTAATAATAAAATAATAGAAACATTCCTTTGATTTTAAAAAGATATATTAATTTAAATCCATTATTAATAAATACTAATAAAAAAAATTCTACAGATAGCTCTTGAAACATTTGGATGTTTGATTAAACATATGTAAGTGTTAAAAATCCACTATTGGGGGAAAACCTAGTTATATGCTAACATTCACTGAAAAAAACATTCAAAAAGATACTATTTGATAAAAACATTTCATTTTTTTAATTTTAATTTTATAGTGTTTCATTCTACTCTGTATTAATCAAATTATTTAAACACGTATCTGCGAAAAAAAGTATATTATACAAAACTAACTTATTAATTATTTTATAATAAAATTGATTAAAAATGCTCATTTAGCAATTAATTGTGACATACCATTTGCTTAAATAATGGCAGCACTGAAAATGAAGTAAATTTCAGACCAGTGGGGATGCAGCAAGTGAATTCAATCATTGTAGAAGAGAGAAATTACTTTGAATGAATAAAAATCAGAAAAGAACCTTTTTAAAGGCTAAAAAATATGAAAAGTGCATTAAAATAACTAAGGAGCATGGTAAAATATGTATTTATCAGTAAAATTAATTTACGTGGGAAAAATAAGCAGAAATGAAAAAATCGAACTCTCTAGATTCGAACCCAGATATATGCATTAGTCATCTGCTGCCCGGTGGAAGAGATGCGCTATCCACTACACCATACAATCCCGTAGCAGAAAGTGAAAATAGGCATAAATAATGAATAGGAGGTTCAAATTGAAATTAATTTTTAATTGAGGGGATCCACAGGATATTCACATAACGATTGAAAAATTTCGATTGACGATTATATTTAAATGTATTGCAAGAAATTTATTGATTTTTGATATATTAATAACACGCAATTAATAATAAAGAATATATAATATGAACATAAACTGTTATTTTTTTTTCTAATGAAATTATGCTTCTTTAACTGATTAATTCCACACACAAAAAAAAATTTCAAAATGGGCAAATTTTGCGTTTTTATTATGAAATTATATGTCAAAAAAAGATTTATTCATTAGGCATTATTTTAAAGTAAACTATAAGTTTTATGAAAGAGAACAAAAATTTTGGTACTGATAAATATTTTAAATGAGTCTCAGAAATGTATTGAATACATTTTGTCATCTTAATCTAACATCTATAATGATTTAATTTAGAAAATTATCTAAAGAAAAAATGACGAAAATTGAAGCAAAAATAAGTTTTTTACTCGCCAAATTTACTGATTTCCCCCTGTTTAAGGCAGAACTTTTTAGTGTAACCTTTGAGTTAGATGCGGTGGACATCGAAACAGTTCAAAGGTCTTTGGCGCAAAACTATTTTTCAACGCCAAGGTTTGGCTAACTGTAAAATCGCGTATTTTTTATTAATTTTTTTTATTTTTAGGGTATAATTTTTAAGTTAATGCTTTCAAACTTCACAAATTAATTACAAAAATAAAGTACTTTTAAATTAAAAAAAATTTACAAAAAATGCTGTTTAAATTATTTCTTGCAAAAACAGTTTTTTACCAAAATCACAAACTCTTTTTTTAAAATCCGTAATTTTGAAGCAATTTTTTCAATCTTCGTACAGATTACGGATAATATTCTTTTACACACAGAAACAAAGATTCGTGCTATTATCTTCATAAATGACAAAGTTATTCCATGTTAAGTTAAAATTTTGAGTATTTTTTAAAAATTCTTTAAAAAAAAGGTTTTGGGCATTTTATTTTTTAAATGACTGGATCTAAAAGAGAAAGGCTTGAAGTTATTTAGTGTAGAATATTGTTTTAATAACACGAAAACAAATTCATACGCAACAATTTAGAAATAATTTTCATAAAAACGCATCAGTTTCAACCATTTTTTAAAAAATTCGTAAAAAATAGAAAATATCATTATTTTGCAAAAAAATTTATACCGTATCGTGGCGAAATAAATGATCTTTCTGATTCTGTAATTATTTTTTGTCTCATTTCAACAACAAAAATTGGATGGCAATTTTAAGATGGTGGAAAACATCTGATCACCGCTCGGCCGAAACAGAATGGAAGTTCTGCCAAGTAAACAACCCGCAGCAGTAAAACAATTAGGTGTTTAAAGGTTTTTAATTAATATATTTTTAACTAATTGCAATATCGGAATAAAAATGAGCAAAGCGGCTTCCTCGGGTTGTTCCCGAACTTTTGGTCCCTTTCGCAAGTTTCTGCGTGGTGCGGTTCTTGAGAAGATAGACGCACATACATACATACATAGATAGATACGTTTGTTTACCTTTGAATTTTAATAGCGTAGACTATGTTTCATGGCCCGCCGTTGCACGGGCTTTCTCTACTTTTATAAATTTTCCGTTCTCTTCACAAAATCAGCATGACCAATAATGTTTTTCGAAGTAACTTTGGCTTCTATGTTTTTTCCTCTCCTGTAAGCCCGGCGTTGCACGGGCTTATACCGACGGTATAACTTAATCCCCATGTTAATATCCTCCTTTTATTCTAACGCCAACACTTTGGTGTGGGTTTGACGCGTGCGATGTGAGTGCATGACCCGTGAGTGCCTGTCATGGCTTTGTTGCTTAACATTTTCCCTTCTCTTCACAAATTCTCGATCCTAGTACCACTGAAGGGTACCACCTAGGGGAGGGATGCACGTAAAATATGTCGAGAGCTAAAACGTCCTCCCGTTGGTGTGATGTGGTAGTTAGGAGAGGGGGTGCCAGCTCAGGTGTCGTCCACGTCACTTGACCATGGTTCAAAATTACGTGGACCGTCCCCAAAAGGCCTCGTGTAGCTGAACAGTGGGACGTTAATATTCACTCAATCTTCACAAATTCAGCACTTCCAATACTATTTTCCGAAATTACTTTGATTTCTTTCCTCTCCGCTTAGCCCGGCGTTGCACGGGCTTTTACCGAGTGAATAACTTCACCCTCATGGAAATTTCGTGTTTCCCTCAGGCTGATAGCACTTTGTGTGTGTGTGTGCGTGCGATGTGAGTGATTTCTTTAACAATGTCATGAAAACTCCCTTTTTTGAAATTTGTTCTTGCGTTGGTGTGGTGTGGTAATTCTTAAAGATGGGTGAATGCTCAGGTGTCGTCCTCGTCACTTGAGCATGGTTGAAAATTTCGAGGTCCGTCACCAAAAACCCTCGAATAGGCAAACAGTGCGTATTTAAAAATCACCCACTCACTTTCCAATTCTTTCGTTTTACCAAGTGAATAACTTCATCCCCATGGAAATTTTGTGTTTCCCTTAGGCCGATAGCACTTGTGTGTGTGTGTGTGTGTGTATGCGCGCGATGTGAGTGATTTCTTTAACTATGTCATAAAAACTCCCTTTTTCGAAATTTGTTCTTGCGTTGGTGTGGTGTGGTAATTATTAAAGATGGGTGAAAGCTCAGGTGTCATTCTCGTCACTTGAGAATGGTTGAAAATTTCGAGGTCCGTCACCAAAAATTTTCGAATAGGCAAACAGTGCGAATTTTAAAATCACCCACTCACTTTCCAATTCTTTCGTTGCAATTTTTTATTTCCCAAAAACGTAAATGTAGTCTTTTTAAAAATAGTTGTATGCTGAAAAAAAGACAGAAAGTATAAATTTTTCAAATTACAAAATTTCACTACTATTTTAATTCTTGGAGTAAAATTGTGAGGATTTTTTGAAATATTCGACTCGGGGGAAAAAAGTTTCATGCAATTACCTTTATAAAAGAAGAAATTATTAAGTGATTGATTTAAGTATTTTGAGTGTATTATTAAAATTTGTTCAAAAAAGTTTTTGGCTTTTTTTTAAAATCACTGATTCTAAAAGTTTTAAATTGAAAATTTCGAAGTCCGTCGCTAAAAAACTCTGGAGTAGGTGAACAGTGCGACTTTTTAAAAATCCCTCACTCACATTTCAATAAAGGAAAAAATATTGCAACAGCAAGTTTGACCTTGGCCACTGAGCGTTAAACAGAGGGGAGAAAAATAATAATAATGATTCTCGCGCATGCGCAAAGCCTTAGGAATGTCTTTAAAGTTTTCATTATTTTTTAGGGCTCAATTTTTAATTGAAAATTCCAAGTTTTCGCATATTGATTGGAAACAACAATAATTTTTGAAGAAAAAAGGTTACAAAAATAATGCTTATATTATTTCTTGCAAAAACTTTATATTACGAAAATCACAAAAAAAAAAAATCTTTAAAATCCGTAATTTTTAAGCGAAATCGACACAGGGGAAAAAATTTCATGCAATTTTTTATTTTCAATGAAGAGATTATTAAATGATTGATTTAAGTATTTTGAGTGTTTTATTACAATTCGTTCAAAAAAGTTTTCGGCTTTTTATTTTTTAAATCACTGATTCTGAAAGTTTTAAAAATCATTTTTATATAAACGCAACTATATTGATTCATATGAGAAAAAATCATAAAATATGCAAAACAGCATTGTTTTGTTTTAAAAAAAAGTTGTTTTTTTTTCTATAAAATTCTTTAAAGAAAGATAGTTTTTTCCCGGAAACGAAACTGTAGCATTTTTAAAAATAATTGTATGCTGAAAAAAGAACAGAAAGAATAAATTTTTCAAATTACAAAATTTCACTACTATATTAATTCTTGAAGTAAAATTGTGAGAATTTTTTGAAATATTCGACATGGGGGAAAAAAGCTTCATGCAATTACGCATTATTTTAAAGTAAACTATAAGTTTTATGAAAGAGAACAAAAATTTCGATACTGATAAATATTTTAAATGAATCTCAGAAATGCATTGAATGCATTTTAATTTAAAAAAATATATATTAATTTAAATCCATTATCAATAAATACTAATAAAAAAAATTCTACAGATAGTTCTTGAAATGTTTGGATGTTTGATTAAACATATATAAGTATTAAAAATCCACTTTTGGGGGAAAATCTAGTTATATGCTAATATTCACTGAAAAAAACATTAAAAAAGAAAATAATACTCTTTGATAAAAACCTTTAATTTTTTTAATTTTGTAGTTTTTCATTCCACTCTGTGTTAAAATTATTTAAACACGTATCTGCGAAAATAATTATATTATACAAAACTAACTTATTAATTATTTTTAATAAAATTGATTAAAAATGCTCATTTAGCAATTAATTGTGACATACCATTTGCTTACATAATGGCAGCACTGAAAATGAAGTAAATTTCAGATCAGTGGGGATGCAGCAAGTGAATTCAATCATTGAAGAAGAGAGAATTAATTTACGGGTGGGAAAAATAAGCAGAAATGACATATAGACATAGAGGGAAAAATAAGCAGAAATGAACAAAATCGAATTGTTGAAAAAGATAGAAATTACTTTGAATGATTAAAAATCAGAAAAAAAAAAAAAAAAAAAAAATGAAAAGTACATTAAAATAACAGAAGATCATGTTAAAATAAGTATTTATTAGTAAAATTAATTTACGTGGGAAAAATTAGCAGAAATGAAAAAAAAGAGATCCCCCCGATTCGTACTCGCAGCGACACGATCCGCTTTACGATGTAAATGCAGCGAAGCGCTATCCGACTGTGCTACCGGGACCCGTATCGAAAAATGAAGATAGGCAACAATAATGAATGGGAGGTTCAAATTGAAATTAACTTTTAATTGAGGGGATCCACAGGATATTCACATAACGATTGAAAAATTTTGATTCACGATTACATTTAAATGTATTGCAAAAATATATTGATTTTTGATATTTTAATAAAAAGCAATTGATAATAAAGAATATATAATATGAACATAGCTTTTTTTCCCCTAAGGAATTTATGCAAAAAAAAGTTTCAAAATGGGCAAATTCTTCTATTTTATTATGAAATTATATGTCAAAAAAATGAAATATACATTAGGCATTATTTTAAAATAAACTAAGTTTTATGAAAGAGAACAAAAATTTTGATACTGATAAATATTTTAAATAAATCTCAGAAATGCATTGAATGCATTTTTTTCATCTTAATCTGACGTATATAATTATTTAATTTTGAAAATTATATACAGAAAAATTGACGAAAATTAAAGGAAAAATAACTGTTTCACTTGCATTTTTTTTTATATGTCAAAAAAAGAAATATACATTAGGCATTATTTTAAAGTAAACTATAAGTTTTAAGAAAGAGAACAAAAATTTCGATACTGATAAATATTTTAAATGAATCTCAGAAATGCATTGAATGCATTTTATCATCTTATTCTGACATATATATAGTTATTTAATTTTGAAAATTATATAAAGAAAAATTGACGAAAAAATGACTTTTTCACTCGCCAAAGTTAATGATTTCCCCCTGTTTAAGGCAGAATTTTTTTAGTGTAACCCTTGAGTTAGATGTGGTTAAAGGCGAAACAGGTCAAATGTCTTTGGCGCAAAGCTAATTTTCGACGCCAATGTTTGGCTAAATGTAAAATCGCGTATTTTAAATTATTTTAAAAATCATTACCTTCATTTTAAGGGCATAATTTTTACGTTAATGCTTTCAAACATCACCAACTATTTGCAAAAATAACGTACTTTGAAATAAAAAATGTACAAATTACTACTTTTTAATTTATTTCTCAGAAAAACATAAGTTTGCGAAGATCACAAAATGTTTTTTAAAATCCGTAATTTTGAAGCAATTTTTTAGATCTTCGTATATGTTACGGATAATATTACTGTACACACGGAAAAAAGGTTTTGTGAGGTTACCTTCATAAATGACGAAGTTATTCAATGTGAAGTAAAAATTGGGACTACTTTTTAAAAATTCTTTAAAAAAAACGTTTTGGGAATTTTATTTTTTAAATGAATGGATCTAAAAGAGAAAGGCTTGAAGTTAATTAGTGTAGAATATCGATTTAATAACACGAAAAGTAATTCATACCCAACGATTTAGAAATAATTTTCATAAAAACACATCAATTTTAACACTATTTTAAAAAATTCGAAAAAAATAGAAAATATCGTTATTTTACAAAAAAAATTATACCGTGTCGTGGCGAAATAAATGATCTTTCCGATTCTGTAATTATTTTTTGTCTGATTTCCACACCGAAAATTGGATGACAATTTTAAGATGG
>BMAO01022668.1:0-18502 GCA_019973975.1 Trichonephila clavata
TTATTGGCGATGGACCTCGAAATTTTTAACCATGGTCAAGTGACGAGGATGACAGCTGAGTTTTCACCCATCTCTCCTAATTACCATACCACACCAACGCAAAAACAAATTTCGAAAATGGAGTTTTGATGGCTTAGTTAAAGAAATCAGACACATCGCGCTCATACACGCACATAAGTGCTATCGTCCTGAGGGAAACAGGAAATTCCCAAGGGGACTAAGTTATTCACTCGGTAAAAGCCCGTGTAACGCCGGACTAAGCGGAGAGGAAATAAACAAAGTTTTTTCGAAAAATAATATTGGAAGTGGTGATTTTATGAAGAGAAGGGAAAATTTTCTACGAGAAAGCCACGATACGCACTCACGGGCCATGCACTCACATCGTACGTGTCACACCCACACAAAAGTGCTGGCGTCAGAAAGAAAGGAGGAAATTAACATGGGGATAAAGCCCGTGCAACGCCGGGCCATGAAAGCTAGTAAATGTTTTAAAAGGTGTGATTCAATTCCAAACTGGGAATAATATTTCAAATGCAACACTTGTTTTAATTTAAATGAGTTGGTATATTTTTATATCAGTTACTTGATCATGCATCTGAAGAATGCTATGTTTGTACATAATGGTATAAAATTTCTTAAAGTCTTTTAAATAATTCTTATAAATTTTTTGAGTCAGATTTTTGTATTAATATGAATGCTCTGTAATGAAATATAAGGGTAATTTTTCAAATTAATTTTTTAATGCAATTATATATATAAGTATTATTTTTGAATTTTCGAATTTTTATGTTGAACACAAGCAATTCTTATTTCTTTTTTTGTTTGTAAAGCTTTGTGTCGTATCCTATAGGTTGCAGGTGTAGTTTGTGTAATTAAAGAAGCAACCATTAGTATAAAAATAGTTATTTTATTTCAGACAAATCAATTTAAGATTAAGTAACGTTTAATAACCGTGGAGGCAATCCTAATTAATTTCTTTATCTAACTTGCAAAATTATCCAAAATGCACTCATCCCTTATTCCGCTTGTAGATCCCTTGTCAGCTGTTTCCTAAATTACTACAGTCCTCTTCAAATCAGCTGATCTATTATTTCCACTTCTGCGAACGATAGTTCTATCTCGAATGATAACTTTAAGGACGAACGACTCTCACTACCATTTTCTCTAAGAAAGGCGATTTTAAACTCAAACCACTGTTAAGGAATAATTTCCCCCAAGAGGATTATTTAAGGACAACGGATAAGACCCTCACAACTTTATTTAAGGTATCCGACAACCCTGAAATTGTGAATTTGCCAAAAATTGACAAATTTTTTTATAGTTTTATTTATGGGGCATTTTATTTTAGATTTATAAAAATACAAGTTTCTCATTTTCCGTTTAGTTGAACAAAAACCACAAGTGTTTTAGTAAAAGCAGATACCATTACTTTAAGCAAGATGCCATACTTTAAAACGCGTTTTACTCGAGTGAGTCAATATTAACGACGCACTGTCTTAGTAACACGATGGCTTTTGGCGACGGTCCGCGTAATTTTGTACCATTGTCAACTGACGTGGACGACGCCTGGGCTGGCACCTCCTAACTGCCATACCAACGGGGGGACGTTTGAGCTCTTTACCGATTTAACTTGCACGCTTGTACGGCGGGTCTTTTAGTGGTACTGGGATCGAGCTCGTGACACGCTAGCCATGATCCGATGCCTAGACCACTTGGCTAACGCGACCTCGCGCTTTACTCAAAATGTGATTTTTTGAACATAATCAAACGGGGTCAGCGATTGCTAAAAATGTTTTGAACATAATTAACTGTGTGAATTTTTTTTGGAAGTTCTGTATACTAGTGGAATCAATTTAACCTTTAGATTTATCAATCACTTTTTTATTACAAAATTGACAGTCCCTTATTTTAATATCATCACTGTTTTTTAAGCAATTTCATATAATACTTGAGATAAAGTGTTCTAGTTTTTGTAAAAAAAACTATCTCTTATCCTGAAGGTCATTTCAAAAATTAATAATACAGCAACACATTAGATTGAAAAAATTGAAAATTTGTTTATAAACCTTTGGTACAGAATGGACCGCGTTTATGATATTTTTTGTCAATTTTTACCTATTTTTTCCCATTTTAGTAATAATAATTTATTTTTCTCTTCTTAATTTCAGCACATTTTTGTTTAAATGTGCAAAACAAATCTAAAAACAATAAAACAATCCCCATATCTCCTTTTTTTTTAAAAAAAAAATTGGCCGCAACCAGTTGGATACCTTAAGTTTACACCATAGCTGAATATTGAAAAGTTGTATTCCTGCGAAAGTTTTATTTGTTTGTGTAGTGTAATTTTTTTACAGTTGTTCGCAAAAGAGCAAATTTTTGTATTATTTTACCTCAGATTTCTCAGTATTTTTTGAAGAACGTTTTTTTCTAAAAAGACTTTTGATGTTTTTGTTTTAAAATTTTGCAACATACTTAAAAATAATAATTTTTTATGTCTTACAATAGAAAATTGTCTCCAAAAGCAATAGGATACCTTAAGTAATAAACATGCTTACATTTTACACTTGTCTTCTTAATCAATTAAAAATGTAACTTTTGCATCGTGTAATAAATTGTAAACAACTAAAACTAATAAGCTAAATAAAATGTTAGGAAAATATATTATGAATAAGTACAATATAAATTTTTTTGGATAATCAAATTTAAGAAATGTAAATATAACTCATATTTTGGAAAATGCGAATGGTATATAAAACTACAATTCGCAATCATAAAAAAATATCTAGGTAGAAAAGAGTAAATCTAGCACAGAACTTTATCATCTTAGAATATTTCGAATATTTTACCTTGATAAATAGCCTGACCGAATTGACGACACTATATAATCATCTATAATATTGTTGCGACAGCTTTTGCGAATAAAAACATGTACTTTAAGAATGTTCAACATTCTGTCAAAAGTTGATATTCATGAGACATTTGCATAAAACGTTTCTGCTGCATACGATCAACTAGTTAAGCGGAATATTTATTGCAGTTCATGAATAATTCAAGGTATTGGATGACATATTTTCATAACGATGATGAAGCGAAATATAAATGTTTAAAAGTTTCTTTATCTCAACTTTTCAAAAGTTTTGACTATAAAAATGTGTGTGTGTGCGCACACGTGGCAACTTTTCCTAATTCTTTCAATTCTAGGGAAATTGAGAAACTAAAAATTAATGAGGATAAACGTGTGTGATAAATATTTGACCATCAGCAAAAATATATTTAACATATTCAAGTTTTACAATCTTGCATTTAATCTATTTAGAGTGTCAATTATCTTCAAACTTATTTATCAATCTGTATTGCACCGATTTGAAACAATGTGCATTCGGTAATTTTCTCCTACTATTTAAAATAAATACCGTATTACTCGAATCTAAATCTCCTACGATTTTTAGCCTCATCCAAATTTTCAAAATGTTTTTGTGAAAAAATGCCATCGATTCTAATACCCAATTCCTTACACTTTTTGAAAAAAAAAAAAAAACAAAAAAATGGTATAAAAAGAGTCCATGATTATTAAAAAAAATTAACAAGAAATAATTAGTTAATAATTGATTTGTTTTACCAGCATTAAAAACTTTCATATACATGCATAAATCTATAATTACTGCAACCGTCAGTATTGTATTTCGAAAGTGATTCGTTAAGCTCATTATCACAGCTGACATCGAAATTGTTGCCAGCGTCGCCATTTTCCGTCAAGATGTCGTCTTCCATGCATTAACATTTTTTTTCGAAAGAAATGTATTACAGAAGAAAGTAAAATTAACAAGAACTAATTAGTTAATAACTGATTTGTTTTACCAGCATTAAATACTTTCATATACATGCATAAATCTATAATTACTGCAACCGTCAGTATTGTATTTCGAAAGTGATTCGTTACGCCCATTATCACAGCTGACATCGAAATTGTTGCCGGCGTCGCCATTTTCCCTCAAGATGTCATCTTCCATGCATTAACATTTTTTTTCGAAATAAATGTATTACAGAAGAAAGTAAAAGAATTTAAAAAAAAATAAGATTACTGGAACGTTGCAAGCAAAACTTATAGCATTTTGTTTATACTCTCAACGTATATTTGTTTTATCTGTGTTAAATTTTCAGTTGCCAATGCTCCGCGCGCGCACTTTTCCGGTTTTTTCTACATATAAAATAGCCTCCCTTTTCATAATGAACCCGTCTTGATTCTCTTACCGATATCTCTTATGTTTAGGTGATTAAAAGGAAACATAGATAAAAAAAATCCCAAATATGAACCGACAACGATGTTTAGAATATACTCAATACTGGAGATAAACTGCAGAATGGTAAAAGTCATCAATGCAAGTGGATAGAATGGAAGGTTACATTTTTCCTTATGAGAAGGGAGGAAACTCAATAATCCACATCCGACAAATGTTTTGCTTTCCATTCTATGCCGCAATAGATTTTCAGTAGAATGAACACTGGAAAAATAGTGTGGCTTAGATTCGAGTCAATACGGTATGTTATGTTTTGTATAAATAATAAAATATCACAAAAAAGGAAACAAAATAGAAAGACTATTATTCTCTTCATTCAACGCACGTGCGTATTTTTCTCTCATATTTTTAAAGAGAAATACTTCAATTTTCAATATTTTCTTAAAAAATGATTTTATGTGATTTTTACATTTGAAAATTGGCTAATAAGGTGGCGTGGTTACTTTGGTGCTGGTCTTGCAAGCCTAATGTTGCGGATTTCAACCTGGCCCAAGTCGCTCGATTTCCATGATGCAGAAAATAGACAGCGTCCATGTCGCATGATTTTGCATCATGTCAACCCGCTAACGGCCAAATTATTTTAAAATCGAAATTTTGAAAAATATTTTTAAATAACATTTCATATATTATAAATAGAGAGTAATTATAAAGTTGTATCCATTTCCGTGATTATAGTAGCTGAGGCAATAGGTTGTCGTAGCCTTTCACTACCCCTATGATTATTAACTCCCCTTTGCATATTATCTAAATTTGGGTATGTTAGATTCATGATTAACGACTTCTTAATTAATAAATCAATATTATTTATTGATCTTTCTTAATAGAGAAATACACAAATATTAATCAAACTTTAAGAACAACAAATTACAGTGGAGTGCGAGAGGAACCCGATTATGAACGACGGAATACTAACTGAAACCACGGAGAATAACGTATACAATCAAACTACGCATTTATATCTAATTTATGAAAATAACTGACCTGATACCTTTTTAAGGCAGGTTTCTCTAATACTGGATTGTTCTAAGGAGCGGCTTCAATCTTTGATATCTTCAGTTCCGTCCCGAACCGAATTAATGAACCTTTTTCAATAGTCTTCCCCCGGCGAATATACTTCCACTAGTTAAACTAATCTCTCAGAATCACCTTCTTAATCAACCTCGTAGTCATCCTCTATCTCTTCATTTCATTTCTCCCTTTTATATCTTTTTCGAACTCGCTAAACCCGAAACTATCTTGTTTGCATAAGTCACACTTTGGCTCTCGGCGGAGATTGGTTAAAATATATAAAATATTTAAAGATGTGAGAGAATGTTAGTGAAACGCGTAAGCACCCGTGACAAGGTGATCTATAAATAGATCGCTGGGTGCTTATAGTAATAAGAGACCAAGTAACTTTCCTGTGGTTTTATATTTAAAAAATTACAAATTTAGAGGGGGGAAATGTAACTTTTGTGAATTAAAAAAAACCCAATGAGATTTAAAAGAGAAATGTTATTTAACTGATCTAAACTTACTGAGTTACAATTTTATACAGCCAATTTGTAAAAGTTAAGTGTGATACATTGGAAAACATTTCAGACAAAGGGTTATATTACATTTTGTACAAAGTGTAAGAGGTTTACCCTTACATTTTCGAAACTGGCATCTTCTTTGGTTTTGTCTTTTTCCTATAACATTGTCTTTTTTATCTAAACGCACACAGTCTATTACATTTGATCTTGATGACATCATCTGAGATCTTCCAATGCCTTTCTTAGAATTTGTTCCCCGTTTGAGGTACGCAACAGCGATATATCTTCGGATGTCTTTTATACTTTTTTATATTTCTTCCATGGGTACACAAATTTCTACATTACCTGACAGATCTTTTACCAATGGGGTAGTCCTTTTATCATCATCAAAATACTCTTCGTCAGTTAACTCATCCACGTCAGGTGGTAAAGCAATTATATCAGACTCTATTTCCTTAGAAAACACATATTCTAACGCTTCTTTAGCGGTGTGAAACACTTTACACCGAGTTATTCTGGATAAAATGAAACGGAGAATATTTATATTAGTTACCACTAAAGCCCAGCGATCTATTTACAGATCAGCATGTTTAAACTTACATTTTAATAATAAAAACAGTTATTTTTCTAATATAAATAAACCAGAATAATTAAAGAGGTATTTAAAATGTAAAATTCATAAAAAATATATAACTTAATTTTAATTTTTTTTTCTGTTGGACACAAATTTGAAAGCTGCACTTTGAAGCTTCAAAAGGGCGAGCGTCAGATGCTAGCTGCTTAACTGCTGTGGGAAAGAATGCTTCAAATCTCGTTTGGGGGTATGACCACATGTGTAAGGAAACCAGCCAATGACAATATAAAGTGATTAAAAGATATCGTTTTCACTGGGAGCTCTGAGTGGGAGGGGATCTATAAATAGATCACTGGGTGGTAATGGGTTAAACATCCCTAGATAGCCTGTTTGGCTTGAGTGCTCTCGGCAAAATTAAAATTACTACAACCATTTTGCATCGTCCATGCTCAGGGGCCTTCCTCTGGGTAGGAAACAGGGCGTCAAAACTACTTGCTGCAATTCGTGTTCCACCCATATGGTGCCGCACTAAAAACGATAGCAGGTACCGGGGAATGTACCAAATTTGCATTAGTAAATACGAATCCCAGTCCCGTTGGACAGAAAATAACTTTAAAATTGCTCCATACATATTCCATAACATTAACAGTGATGCACCAAAAAAGAGCTATCCAAATGGGATCAAATTGTCAATGAACATATTAATGCTTAACTCTAAGGAGCTATAGTGTTGTGATCGCTTAGAGTTACTTCCTTATTTAGTAGCGTGAGGGATCAACAGCTTTTTGTACTCTATATTAAATAGACAAAACAGTACATTCGTTAGAAAATTGTTGATGTTCACAGCCTCTCGCTGAAGAAAAGCTCTAGTCCTGTGTAAGGGTACAAGATCTTGCAGAGATCAGCTCTCGAGTGCAGCTGTCCCGGCCACTCTTTTCGCTGGTATGGTCCAAAGTCAGTTCATTCAAACTATTGCCCCTTCCACTCCAACCCTCCGTCTTTCAAAGGTCATCGATTTTCATCTTCATTTGTTTTGGAGGTGCGGCTTCCCGCGCAACCTCCCATCGACTGTCTTCGAAGAAGCAAAATGTAATAATGCTGAAAGTAATGCAAAAGATGAAAGGAGATCGAGAAGGTCCTCGTCAAATTGCGAGTCAAACCTTTAAACACCTTGGATGTGTCACTATCATGCCCCCAGTCATCTCTGATTGGCGAGTGCAACTGATCTGTATACGGCTCTTCCCACTTTAGTCCCAACTCCATTGGTGCTTGGAGACAATAAGCTGGAGTGTCTGAAATTAACTTCGTTTCCGTACCTAGTTTAGCCCTGTCACTTTGGCACTGCGGGCATGTCTTTATCACAACAGACCGACATTTATTTTCCTTCAAATAGTTCATGGCCCACATGTGCGAAAGGGACCCAGTGACCCAAAAAGATACTATATATATATATATATATATAATATGAATTTTGGTTAAGGTATCCTACAACATTCGGAGCCCTGATTTTTCAAAAGCGTACAAACGAATATTTTTCCTTAATGTTTATTGTCACTTAAATTAGAATACACGTGCAAAAAAATTGTTTTTAATATTACTACAATAGAAATTTACTTAAGTGCAACATTTTGACACAAAATGAACTCAAAATTGCTTATTAAAGCATTTTCCTTTTACGAAAAATACTTTAGTAATAATAATAACATTTTGCCACAGACCTATGTCGGAGCCTAAACTAGAACTTTGGAAATATATAACTTAGAAGTGCATTATATATATATAAAATCCATATTTTAATACATCAGAATGGAGAAATTTTAATAAAAAAAATCACTGATAATTATTTTAAGTGTTGGTAACTCTAAAAATAATGTGAATTTTTCATAGTCCAGGCTCTCTGCAAATTCTTCGATATGTAAGTAAATTATTATTATTATTATAGAAGCATTTATCATAGAAGATAAATATATTGAAAATAGATAATTCCAAGTTCCTTTTTTTGCCAAAATATTGCATTTTAAATTTTTTTTTTATTCCAATCATATTCTTAAAGCAATTTTATACGTGCACTCTAATCTAAGTGACACTAAACATTAAAAAAATAAATATTCGTTTGTACACCTTTACAGAACTTTAGTTCCGGAAGTACCCGGATGTCTTAAAGTTTCATTTGACAAGGATTCAAATAATATATACAGTTGTAAAAATGTTATCTTTGTAAAAGTATAACAGGCTTTATTATAAAACAAATTATATATTATATTTATATAAAACAAATTATTTTTTTTTTGAAATTAGAAACATTATACTACAGAAAAAAATATTTATAAAAGGAAATAATATATTTGTTGAAAGATCAATGAGAAAAAAAAAGCAAAAATGGCACCTTGGGGACAGAAAAAAAACTATTTATGATTATCAACTTTACGCGGAAGGGATAATCCATCATTTCTTTCACTATTCCTCTACGTCAGACACCATATCTAAAGAAGCAGGATGCAGCTTTTTGTTTTTGCTTTTTTTAGTTACCCTGAATCGAAGTTTAATGTGAGAGTTTATTTCCGTAAGATAATCAGAAAAGTTGGATTCCCCCAATTTACTTGTTAGTACACTTCTGATTTTATCTTTAGATGACAAAATTTAATGATTTAATACAGATCTAGAAGACGGTTTATTAGAAAAACCAAATTTGCCGTTATTTTATTTTATTTATTTATTTATTTGTAAATTGTACAACTTATGTATCTCAATGTAGGAAACTGATATGCTTATTACATGCAACTTCTGTAAATCAAACACATTATGCATATGATGTACAGTATTTTAAAATTATGTATGTTACAAAACTTTTGATATTCAACCCTACGTCGGGCGCATTCCTGAGAGGACAGCAAAACAGTTTCTTAAAGACCCCTTCTGCACCCGGCGTCCGAGCAGGATGTCCCTCTCACAATAGCTTCTTGACTGTTGATGGTGGATAGCATGCTACAATCCAATCTGTCCTCATTCCTCAACCAAATTACCCACCCCTTCTGGCTTGTGAAGCCGAGTGCGCCCGATTGTGGCATTACTTTGAAGGAAGTTTTTAAAGATATTTTTATTGCAATCATTCATTTTACTCAAAACAGGTCTGTTTTATGATATATTACAATATATTTCAATGATGACCCAACATCTAAAAAGGTTTTATACTACTTGTGTGTTTTCAGTTTTATTTCCCCTTTTCGATGCTTTGTCAGTCCGATTTTCATATTTTCTAATTTTCATATTTTTCTAATTTTCGAATTTCAATTTTGCGACAAATTAGCAATTTTAGTTTTTTTTTTATTTTAAGATTCATTTTGTTCATTTAAAAGGTTATTGTTCATATAGATTGGTGTAATTATTTTTCTTGGACCTTATTCAAGGTGGCCCTACCGTAAATTTGAATTAGTAGAATTCTAATATGTGTGAATTATAATAGAACCTCTACACATCTACAATAGAACTTTCCCCTTTAACCTTAGGCCGGGTGCCCCCGATTTCAGGTGCACCCAACGAAGGCTTAACCCGGGAGTGGTCGCACTGGGCACAGAGTCGCCCCAGGGTTACGAAACCTTTTATTCTGGGAAAACTGTTTATTTGTTTACAACGAACTTGTCAGTAACTTGTTGCATAGCACCTCCTATATTACAGTCTTAATGGAAACTGAAAAGTATTTGTCACATATCTCCCACTTTTTTGGTGTGACAAACGTTTTCTTACAATTTTAAGGTACTTGGAGTGGCTAAGTGCCCCACGCGACCACTTTTGTTCCAAAATATTTTCTATGTGCGCGCTACATTATCGTCCTGTGAACGACTTAGTAGTTTTGATAGATGTGTTGTATGACTCATTGTGGTTTATAAATGTAACTGAATGGGAAAAAAATGGGCTTCTGTGATTTCAATTGGATTAGGTTGAAACTGATCAAACAAGGAAATAGCCTGATGAAAAAATGGATCTTAATCATGACAGCTAATGTAAATTTGAGAAAAGCAACGTGTGAGTGAAAAGAAAGCATTAAACGTTTGATTTGAAAGGAAAATTTCATATGCTATCTACAGAACTTCACCAAGGGAAATATGAAGCCATAAAGTAACAAAAGACACATTTCTCGCTCTGTCAAAAATATACAAGAAAGAAAAAGTTGAACATGCTTTTATCAATCATCAAAATAGAATAAAATTACAATACCTTGACAAAATATTATAATTTCGACTGCAAATAACATTCCTGTAATGTTAGCAAAAAATGTCTGTAAGCTGTGCCTTCCTTTAAAGTCACGTGCATTTAAAACCTTTTGGTTCAGTTCGGTTGATATTTTTTTTCAAATTATCAAAAAAAAAAAAAAAGAGTCCATAAAAGTTGGTAAGTATATTTCTCTTGGCTTAATTATGCACCGGAATAATGATTTTTGTCGTGAAAAAATAACAATAATTATAAAAAAAAAGGATTGGGGTGACTCAATTATACCGCGCGACCATTAAAGTTGGTATTGAGTGTGCACTTCTAACGGATTAAGCACGCAGTGTAAATATATATCTACACCTCTACAAAAAGACTTTTTGTACATTAAGTGCATGCATTTCCAACTGTATTCAGCTACAAAATCGCATTGGAAAAATAAATGGTGCTCGCCGTCAAACAGCTATTCTAGAATGTGGTCTTCGGACAAAAAGTTTGGGGATGCAAAGATAGTTATTCTAAGTGTGAATTTAGTATCGATGCGGAATTGCAATAGAATTTATCTTATTTCATTTTAAGTTTCAATACTTATGTGTTTACTAATGAAGGTGAGGAAAACTATAACATATAGATTATCCCAAAGACCTACAAAAAAGAAGACAATGACCCTATTTCCCAATATAGTAATAGAATTTAATGACTTTCAACTTATGACATAAGAAAATGCTTTTGGTTATTTGCTGAATAGTGAAGGTACATCTCATAAAAAAGCCTGTTATAAAATAAACGGTCTCTAAAACTTCCATTGGTGTCGTATTCTTTTAATATATTCGTGTATTTTTAGATCAAGGAATTAAATTATATTCGATTCTCTATAAAGAGATGTTGTTTCGATATTCAAACACTTTTCAACTTGACATTGGATATTTTTAATGTATTGTAATGTTCGGAATTCGAATTTATTAGGTTAAATAATTTCAAATCACGAAATTTGAAGTTTTCAATCAATTTATTATGATTACTATGATTTAAAAAATAAATAGTTTTTTTTATTCTGTTAAGGTATAAATATTAGAAGTGTATTGAAATAAACATGGTAAATATGTGTAATAATTGAAGAATTTAAAAATGAGAATTCCAAAATTCAATACTTAACATGCAATAAATCAAGATAAACATTAAAAAAATATAAATTTTACTTTTAGGACTTAATTTATTTTTCCATATACGTTACATGATACAAAAACTTACATGCTTGTGCCTTATCATGCATACAGAGGTTAATGAAAATGTAGTACCACGAACGCTTCCGTAGGAAATAGAGAAAAATCGCAAACAAAGAGTTAAAACATATGAGAATATGGAATTCTCTCTCTTATCTGAACTTGATGTAATAATACCATAGGCTATAACACATTTAGTAATCAGTTAACTGTAGGTTCCAAAGAGGATGGTTACACGGTTCATCCTCTGAATTTGTCAGTGGCACTGCAAGCAAACGACGACAATGAATTTTCAGAAGTTCTTGATATATATATATATATACACTCAAGAGCCAAAACATTATGACCACCCTTACATTTTGCAATGAACTCGCCTAGATAATGTGGAAGTGTTATTTAACTGCTGCTGGAGAGTCTGAAGAATCATTCTTTCACTTACTTCTGTGTGTGATGGGAAAGGATGCGGATCTAAGCGACTTTGATAGAGGGCAGATTGTAATGGCTTGAAGGCTCGGAACAAGTATTTACGAAACTGCACGACTCGTGGGTTGTTCGCGATCTACAGTTGATAGTACTATGGGAAGTGGATGAATGGCGGGGAAACCAGCACTTGACGACATTGTGTTGGATGTGGAAATTGGACATGGTGCTGGAAATGGAATGTTCTAACAGGACAACGCCCCGGGTCATAAGGCCAAAATTGTGTTGGAGTGGTTCCAGGAACATGATGCTGAATTCCAGTTAATGTCCTGGCCGCAAAATTCACCGGATCTCAATCCGATAGAACACATTTGGGGTGTCATGCGACGGCAGTTCAGAGTTCAAAGACCACCAATTCGCAATATCTTGGATTGTCGTGACCGTTGCTTAAACATCTGGTACTATCTGTCTCAGGTTATCTACCAAGGACTTGTGGCATCCATGCCAAGGCTGGTTGAAACTGTGTTGCACGCCAAAAATAGGCCAACTCCTTATTGACAAGTGGTCATAATGTTTTGGATATTGAGTGTATAAAGACGATGTAGGGGCAGCGACGAGCAGAACAAAAATTAAGTACTTTACTACGACTATTGGATAATAAATGTCGTGTGCAATCAGGGACTTATCTTTAAAAATAAGGGCACTTGAGTTTTTTTGTGAGGTAAGCAACACAGATTGTTCGCATTTTATGGAGACGATTTTGAACTTCATTTTTCACGCTTGCATTTTGAGATAAAATTTTGGCAACTTCAAAATAATTGTGTACTAATGTTTACATTTGATTGGAATGCAAACTATTTTTTTTCTTCTTCAAAATGGCTCCTAAATTGATAGATTGCTCGAAGGTTACGAAACTTAGCTTACAGAGAAGAAATAGTCGTAAAAAGAAGTTATAAAGTGGTGTTAAAATTTCGGTTATCGCAATTAAAAAAAAGTTTTATCAAAAATTAAATTTGGTAGGATAAAAACGTCTAGCTAAAAGGAAAAAAAAACATGGCTACGTAACCTTATCATAAGACTGTTAGAACGCGGGAAACTATCAAGAAAGTGAAGTTTCAGATTCTAAAAGATATCCGCCGACTCAAGTGAGTGAATATTACCGTCTCTTTTTCAGCTATACAAGAGGACTCATGATTTTGAACCATGATCAAGCGACGAGGACGACACCTTAGACTCATAGAAAATCCTGAGCTTTTGAATCTTAATATGCAAACCTCCGTGACCTCGTCTATTTTCTAAAGCTTTTTCATTAACGGTTATCTAGTATTTCCCCTACTACAGGTTTCTGATTCAATAGTTTCCTTTTAACTGGTTATCTTAATAATAGAGCAATCTAGTTGCAACGGAATAAAAATATCCTTCTTTTTTAAAATTGCCTTTATAGAGTGCAAGACATTTGTGGCATCCTAATTCTAAGGTATCCTAAATTGAGTGCAAGACAGTTGTGATTGCATGTTGTTTACTCTTTATAAAATTTTATATATGAATAGATAGATGAAGAGAGTACAAGCACACACACAACTTGCAAATGCTGTTTATTTACATACTTTGGTGTTTTTATGTATACACACGTCAAACTTCATTTATGGAGCATTTTTGTAAAATGAAGTAGAATTATTTTCCTACACAATAGTTTAAAGTCACGAAATATTAAATGTCTACTTTTAAGAAAAAAAATATCCTACTTTTCCTTACTTAAGAAATAGAACTTTATTTTTGCATATTGAAGACAAAACTCTTAATATAATCCTTTTTTCTACTCCTATTATTAAGTCTGAAAGGGAATTTTGTTGATAATACCGACTTGAAAGTATTCATATCATGCAAATATTTTTATTTTATCTGTCTGCAACATGTCAAAATATTTTTCAACGTATGTCCCAGACACATAACTTTTGTTAAAAATAAATATCAAGATAAGTTTCTACCTTTTGTATGGAATGCATAATTTGTTTTTTAGCGCGTTTCCTTCACATTCTGTATAGCAGCTCATTTATTTTAATAAATGTAGAGCAGACTCATATTTTAATGTTAATCTTCGCTTTATATGGGATATAATTTAAAGTCAAGTAAGGAATAGTATGGAATAAGTAATTAAAGTTATGCAAGAATTGTTTCATTTATAATAAAATTCAGGTCATAAATATTTATTGTATGTCCAAAGGTTAATGATTATTTCACATATTTCCATTATTGAGTGAAAGAAATTCTCATATTTTTATCTTGGATATGCCTAACTTAAATATCATTATCCTAAGAAATTTAATTTGAATCTTGAATTTTTAGGAGATAAGAAATAAAACCTGTCCTTTTCTATTTAAAAAAAAGATAATTTTAAATGGACAAAAAAAAATCTTCTTGAAATTTTAATTTAAAAATTTTCCCTAACAGATATTCGATCCTTTACCTTCTGAGAATTAATTAAATAATCTTGCTAATTGAGAAATTTAAAATCTAAGAAGGAAAGGCAAGTATTTTATTTCTTTATATTTTTACTGAGAAGGTCTTACTGAATTTACTTTATGTATACTTAAAACATCCCAATATTAGTGCACATCAATAGAAATGTCTTCCGGTTATAAATAAATCTAACATTAGCTTAATATTTCCTATTTTATTTATTAATTTTTATCAAATAATGCGCAACTTTTATTGCATGGTCACAATTGCATTTGCATAAGTACATTTCTTGCTGATAAATGAAAAAAATATGTATAAAATAGTCAAATGCAATTTTTTTTTTGTGCTTATTTAATGCCTTTTAAACTTCACAATTACTCAACGAATTACAAGTTGCCAAAATTTTGTTAGAGAATGTGACACGAACTCAGTTTTCTGCTAGGGTGTCAAGCAAAATTGGGCCAAACAAACAAGGATTAACTTTAGGTGGGCCAAAAAAAATCAATATTCATAGAAAAAATAGGTTTATTTTGAATTATACATTATATAATAAACATATATAAAAAAGCAAGGAAAATTTATTATTTTTTACTTCCGGACACTTGACATCGTTTCCTACTACTATCTTTCCTATTTCGGGAGAAATTTGAGTATTATTTTATAACATATTTTTGTGAGCCGATATACTGTCCGGGCCGCAAAAATGTCTGTTGCGGGCCGCGAGTTTGACACCCTCGTTTACTCCATAAATTTTAAAATTTTCTTTATACTACCTAGTTTTAAAACAGGTAAATGAGCTTCGTATCTTATTAATTATTTTCATATTATCTTCATAAATTTTCTGTGCAAAGACTTCAATATGGTCTTTGTGAATTTATGTTGCCAAAGTCGTCCTTAATTTGATTCAGAAATCTGTTACTACGATATTTTAATGACTATTAATTTTATACTGACAAGAAACTAACTTTTCCATATTACGTACCTTCGTAAAAATAAAAATAAAAGTTTCAGCGGTTTTTGTTTGCATATGCTTTTAGCGTGTGTATCGTGCACACTTAGGATTAAAATTAGACTACGGGAGCTGTGTGAGGAAAGTAACCACCAGTAAACAATTAATTCCTCACATGATATACCATTTAGGGTTTGCAATCCTGTGGGATATTTTCAATCCAGGGATTTCGGGATTACATTATCCAAATCCCGGGATTAGGATTGAGCTATTTATTAAAAATACTTACATATTAGAATAGTTGAAATTGCACAATAAAATTGGAAATATCATTAAAAATTGATTTAATATTATTTTAAGGAAACAGAAATTTAATTCATCACAAAAACAAAAGAAAAAGGTACATAATAAATTTTTTTAAGAAAGGTATTATTTATTTCTTATGCTTCCTTAAATAGGCTTATAAAAACACATGTCCTCCAGCGTTCCATCGTTGAAACGGCTTATTATCTTTTGTTACACATTGTCCAGTTGAATAAAATGCACGTTCGGATTCCTTACTAGTAGGTATTATCGTCTTCAAATAGGAGTATGTACTTTTCAGGTAGTCATTACGTCTCCCTCCACTTTCAAAAAAGAGTCATTTCTTTTGAATTATTGATGACAGTTTCTCAAATATAATAGACTGCATTGGTGCATACACCTCTTTGATAACTTTATTTGGTTCTTCTGCTACACTTGATGGTGTTTGTATATAAAAATTGATCCAGTTATTGAATCAGAATGTGAATCGATTTCAAGTGTTTCTTTGTTTGAAATCGAAGATCCAATTGCATGAGCTTTTATTAGTGAAATGTTATTTGAAGTGTCTCAAGTATTCCAAGCAGGTCGGCTATTAATTAACGGCATTTAATTGAAGAGGAAACTGTGACAAAATCTATTCTTAAGATGTTGCTTATGTTACTGTGTAAACATTGCAGTGAGCCATTTAGATTTGTGCGACATTCTCCCATACGAAAAATGAGAGGGGTGTGCATATATATATATATTTTTTTTTTACCTATGGCACACTTATAATTGCACAAAAAAGTTCTACGTACATATTTCATAAACAAAATATAATTTTTTAAAGAATTAAATTCTTAAAAAATTTTAATGAGAAAAACTTTTTTAAATATAATTTAAACAGAATTATAAATCCCAGAATTTCGGTATTTGAAAAAAAATGGGGATCCCGGGACTGAACACCCTACTAGATATCTTCCAAAAAGTCTAATTACCTCTGTCCATATTAGCTGACTCCGGACATCCTGAGGATGGGAGAAATGACCATTTTCTGCCCTCACTCGTTATGGGGAGAAAGTTACGGAAGAAAGTAAGAGAAAACACATTTCAAAGGATAATTCAGACAAAAATTAAATTCCGGGATTAGTTATTTTAATCCCAAGATCCCAGGATTTGAAAAAACCACCGGGATCCCGGGGCTGCAAACCCTAATACCATTCCTAAAATTCGATTAATAATTAATTTATATATACCTATTAAGATAGTTTATAATTTTTCTTTAATTTATTAATTAAATTAGTTTTAACACTATGTTTATTGGGAAATATATCTATCCTCTAGGGATTCAGTGTCAAAAATTCAGAATGAATGACCAATTTTCTCAGTTTCATCTGTTAAAACTTTATAGGCAATGTTAAAACTGGTTATTAATTATTAATTTAAAATGTTATAACTGTTCCTTAAACTATATTTGCACATTTAGTACTAATTATATGTGCTATTATTTAAGAAAAATGCATTATTTATAACTTTGTAGTAAACATAAATTATTTTGAAAAATATAATAATATAATTAATTTTTTAATTTATTTAAATGAAAAAACGAACTAGTTTTTTAGAAGAATTACTAATTTTTTAAAGAATGGTTTATATCAGGGTAAAAAACATTTTGTACCTTTGCTTCAAATTATAATAGTGTTAAATTCTGATAAAAAATCACTTAATGTATACAAAATTTGTAAAAAAAAAATTAATATTCACTTTTTACCGGGATTTTATTAATATTCTGCAGATAAACCTTTTACACCGAAATCTAAAACAATTTATTTTTTAAAGAGTATTATTGGATATTCACTTTTTCATCGAAAACTTTTTCTCAGTACGAACTTCTTTTCCGTTAATCAAACACTGATGAAAGATAAAAAGAAGAAAAAAAAGAAATCTTTTTTATAAAATCTGGACCAGATGTTCTATTGGGAAAGTTTTAAATTTACGAAAAGGAAAGCATCATTCCCTGTCGAACACTTTTTTCTCCTTGTTTTTCCTCCTTTTAACAATAATCTCGACCTCAGAAAGTTGGAGAGTGTTAACAGTTTTAAAAGTTTCTTCTGGCATGTGCCAGGAGAGATTTATTCAGTTAAGGTCTATCCCTCCTTCCTCTCCCTCAGGGTTATTGGGTCTCGGTGTAAAATGAAGTTCAGCCAGCTGCTAAATTGTTTCCCTCAAGAGTACTTACTTTACAGGTATTTGTAAATCAAACACTTTGAGCTAATAAGAGATGCAGTCACGATGATGCTCAGCTTTTTTCTCTACTTGAAATGCTGTGCGAATGTTACAACTATTCCTTATCGCAGATAACTTGAACAGCTTAAATAAATGTCTCATCATGACAATTGTAGGAGTGAAAATAATATGAATAGTGAAGAGTGTGTTTTCGATCAGATTCGCTAAATCTTGAAATATGTATGTAAATAATTTAAGAACACCAGGACATAATATCTATTCAAAAATCGATTTTTCTATTTTAGTATTAAAAAATAGTGCCTATTTTGTTAATCTTAAAATGTATAACA
>BMAO01022669.1:0-21976 GCA_019973975.1 Trichonephila clavata
AAACTTCTTATTTTCATTCTGGTGAATAATTTTTGGATATCATACGTTTGTATTCAAATTCAGCAATATCTATCAAAAACTAGTTTAAATATAAATTCACTTGAAGATAATTTCTTTCTGTCGAGAAAGTGAATTAGTTTTTAAAGCGAATAATTTTTCCTTTTTATGCTCGTGCAAACTAGTTTTTGAAGATTCAAAATAAGAACCAAAATAAGGCTACAGTGATCGAAGGTGGCCTGACTAAAGGCGAAGTTCAGTGCAAAGTTAATGTGAGGGATCTTGGAACGAATTTGAATAATAATATGACATTTTATTCCATTTTGCTATGCACAATCGACTCTTGTTAATTCAAACTTTCGATATAATACATACCTCTCACTAATTCGAAGTATATGCTCTGCACCAAGAAAAACTCTTGATATTTCGAACTAAAACATTACGTTTTTGGTATACTCAATATTTTCGAAGTGTAATGTGCTGCTGGCTAGATAATCTTATATAGCTTTCGACAATTTGAACACTCACTATTATGTAGAGTCCTGTAGCAAACAGGCTGGAGCTTATAGTTTTGTGTTGTATTATCTCTTCGTGTCTCCCTTGTAACGTAGCTCCTTTGATGACCATCTGTCTTCCGTCCTTCTTTGTGTTTCCCCGGTTCCTCAAACAAAAAGAAACTTCAATTGATTTCCTTCTTTCAAATGGAGAATGGATCAGCCGAACTTGTTGTCAGTCATCCATATCTTTTATTTAATACGGGACCTTGCTACACATGTGTTCAGAAAGGATGGTCTACTATTGTGAAGAAGTAGTTATTGTGAAGAGTAGGATTGTGTATTTTGCGTCGTAGTGGCATGACGATTTATGACTCATCTGTGTGACTTATGGCATGTGGAACCAAATAGGGCATAGGCTGGACTGGACCCAGTGCCTTGAAGAACCAATAGTGTTGGTGACAGTGTCTGAGGGAACCGACAACAGATTTTAACAGGTTTTTAAGGATAATAGATATTTTCTTCAAAAAGGCTTAATTATGTACAGTATGTATTCTTTTAATAATTGTTTTTAATACATAAAAGTATTCTTTCAATGCAGGATTTTAACTTCTGTATAATATTTATACTGTATAGTATGTACTTTTTAAAAATACTTTAAAAATAATTTCACACATATGTACAATTGTTGTTTTATTACATAGTTTCAAATTTAAATGTGTTAGAGAAAAATTTCTCTTCGTGTATTTTGGGAGTTTTTTTTCTACCCTCTTGATAATTCGAAGTTTTTCATTGGTCCCTCCAACTTCGAACTATCGAGAATCGACTATATTAAAGTCCGTAAATCGGTATAGCAAGGAATACATACAATTGATAAATTATTTATCCCTAAAAAATCGTTAATAAAGCAATTACTTTATTATGCTTACAAAGCCCCACATATCATAACTTATTAGAATTAAGTTATATTATGTGTGCTTTGTTTAATTTTCTTCATGTTTTATAAAAAAGTCGTTGATAATATCGTAGTATAATTATCATTTTTTTTTAGCTAATTCAATTTTGATAGTTATAATGGCTAAGGAAATGAATTACTTTAGAGTGACTAGTTCTCAAGTTCTATTTTGTTTTATTTTTTAATTTTTACTATTAGTTCACACTTTTCTTATATATATTTATATATCTTATATTCAAATTTTCCATCGTTAATAAAATACTTTAATCTATCCACTCAAATTTAAATGCCTTTTTTAAACTTGTAGCTGATGACACTTTATGTTCATACAGTTTTTCAACTATTAATTCATTAACTAAATTTAATTAATTTTTTTGCCTTTTAATATTGTGATTCTGTTATATGTATATGTATATACACATTTGTATTAATTGTAATTATTTAATAAAAAGTAACTAAAATAAAAAATGTTCTCTAAATAGGAATTGACTTAAAATATCTTTTTACATTACTTGTTTTATTTTTATTAACTTGTGAAAAAGTTTTTCTGAAAATACATATATTTTTTTATGCATAAACGGATTAGTTGAAAAGAAAAAATAAATGCTACTGTTTTGATTTTGCAAAACCAATCAACGATACAGCGCCTTGTATATAGCACCGTTCTCAACCTCATTGGCTCTACCAGTGCCTCGAATCTTTTATTTATTCAGGGCCCTAAATTCTTACCAATGAAGATTAGATGCTGTTGCTTCCAAACTTCTTCTGGTATATACGTACATTAATTCGATATGATTTGCTGCCCAATGCAATGTAAATACATAAAAAAAAGGAAGGAAACCGTTGAAGAAGTTTGTTCATTTTGTAAAGTTTTTTCTTGATGTAATGAAGCTTTCTCGACGGTTCGGCTTACCTTGTTCCTTCAGAACACTGCACTATTTCATATCATTACATGTTTTCAAGTTATTCGTTTTCTCCCTTATGGATAAAATATATTTAAAATTTTGTACACAAAATTTTTTAATTATAATTTCTCACTTTTTCCCCTGAAAAGCAATTAAGAGATTCAGTAAAAGTAAAGTAATCACGAGATTCTTAAACACGGATTGAACACTTATATAACAACGGATATTTTCTCACACCCTAAATAAATTATGATTCTATTCTATTTACGCTACTACTGAAATATTTAATGAAATCTCTCTCTCTCTCTCTCTCTCTCGCTCTTTAAAACTTAAATAAAAATTAGAAATATATATATTTTTTTACTCGTACTTACCACCAAAATTTTTCTTTTGTCGATTTCTAACTGAACTATTCGAAAAAGATCTTCACAGGAAACCCCAAAAATATTCTCCCTCTTTGGGGGAAAAGCCTGTCAAGGCACAACTGTTTTCTTTTTCTTCTTAAAACTATTGAAAATTACAGACACATTCATTTTTAAATTAATTAAAACTATATTCATATAATTATATGTATCACATTTTTTTTAAAAATATACATGGGGCGAAAAATGGGTAATTTAAAATATATAAATAAAAATACTCAAAAAGAGTTGAAGTTAATTATGGATTATCATACAGTCTGGTAAAATCTCTTTCATCTGTAAAAAAAAAAAAAAAAAAAAAAAAAACCGCGAGACACACAAAAAAAATTTCTTTGATGAAAATTTTAATTAAAAATATTATTTATCATTAAAAAGAAATATTATTCAAATTTGATCATTTTTTTAGTTATTAAATGTCTTTTGTATTGAGGTATTTATTTTTAATTCGTTTCGATTTTATAGATGAATACATTTTTCTTTTTATTCAAAACTAATTTTGTTAACACATTTTGCATCTCCTTAGGTTTTAAATTCAAACCCAAAATCCATAATATTTTGAGATCATATTTCTTTTGCATAGTAAAATTATATTGCACATAAATTACATATATGATTTATTTTATTACTTTTATTATAAAATATTTATCTTCGAAAAAAAAATTAAAATTTTTTATTTTTCCTTTTCGAAAAAATTATTTTACAAATATTAAATCACTCTCTCCTCCCCGTTAATGATGGAACTCAAAACGCAGGATTCAAGCTTTTTATTTTGTGCTTAAGTGTGAGAAAGAATTATACTAATTTTATTGTAAATTAAAATATTTTAAAACTGTTATTTCTATTTCTTTGAATTACTTAGCGACAATATTGATGCAAGTCTTGTAAAAATACTGTAGTACTTGTTTTGTGTGTGTGTATGGGGGGGGGGGGCCACGGTTTTTTAAAGAAACATAGCAAAAAATTATATTTGAATGCATCAAATTACGATGCTAACCTTATTGTTATTTTGGAAAATGTATGAAAAAATTTAATACACACACAATTTTTATTTTTAAAATAAATACGAGTTATTGCTTATTAACTTAAATAATTTTTCAATTATATTACTTAATGACTTTTTTGTATGAATAATTATATTTGACGCCCACACAAAATCAGAAACTTGAAGTATCTCAAAGGTAACAGTTTAAAAAAAAGTATCAGAATCTTAAAATCAAATTTCATTAATCTAATATGTATTAATCCTATTAAAAAATTATTTCTTATAAATCCTATATCAGTTTATTATTTTACATTGTGACAGGAATACAATACGTGAGACGGAAATTAAATTGTAAGCAATTATATCAAAAAAGGAGTTTACGATAAAAGATTTTTCTTGTAGTCTATATAAACGGTAATATGGTACAAATCTTGAAAATCTTGGATCAATTTAGTAAAATTTAAGTTTTTGATATTAAAAATTGTGAATAATTACTAAAATGAGTTCATAATTTATAAATACCATAAAAATCATTTAATAATGAATGATCTATAAGCAAAGAAAAATAAATTTTTCTTAGTAGAGACTTAAAAAATTTTTAACAACTAGATCCTTTATGGAAAAGTATTTTTATTAATGATTGGTTTTAGAGTGTTAAAATATCAATATCCATATTTTCATATTTATATATTCTGCTTATTCAGTTTTATGAAGACATTTTTGAACAACAAACATTTTATATATAAGCTATATTAAAATCATACACAGATATTACTTACTCTTTGGGAACTAGATACGAGTTTAGTTTCAATGTACTGCTGTTCTGAATCTTTTTGAAGGTGATAAAAATGAAAAAGGGGGCCAAAAGAGGAACAAAATTCACAGTCTTTAGCTTAAATAGTTAGCGAAGCGCATGTGTAGTTAGTCAGCTATTAGTGAGGTTCCAATAGATTTTCGAGGTTTACTAATCCTCTCTTCCATTGGAGGACTGCTAACAGAACCGTTCTTCTACGGTAGTTGATTCCCTCCTGATACATATATATTTCAGTTAAAGCCTTTTTTTTTTGTATATCTGAAAGGTAAGCTTTGGTAATCTGAAGTTATCCATGTGACATCTTAAAATAAATTTCTAAAGCTCCTATGTGTTTGGACAATTAACTTAAAAGCTTTCATCCACCCCGATCATCTCTAGGCACAAGATCGTTGTTGATGCTTTAATCCGCATTTTGTCAAAATGAAATAGTTTGTAGTGATGTCGGAACTTGCGTCTTTCTTTATTTGTTTTAAAAGGAGATTTTGGAGAGATGAGTGAGTTGGCCTTCAGAAGTGACGAAATAGAAAACTGTGCGCCCTAAAGAACTCGATCCTTAAGGATTACGTGGTGTTTCTATGCTGCATTAAATACAGTTTTCTCTGGGATGTGTGTGGTAGAGTAATAATTAATTTTCTAATACCATATATATAATGGGAGAATATTGCATGGTGCCGTTTGCATATTCTCATGATTGAAGTGAGTACAGTTATTTACTTTATTATAAATTATTTTTACAAAAATCGTTGTAATTTAAAGACGGATATAATTTTTGGTCAAATACAGTATATTTATCATATTATCTATCTGAATGTCATTCAAAGGTACGATTTTGTTCACCAAAATAACCTTTTTGTTGCCTTAGTGCAGGGGTCAGAAAAGCACGGCTTTTTATATTGACGGTTGAGGCTCTTCAGTCTTCTGCCTCTACATATTGTTAAAAATAATTAATGTTTTGTAAAAATTATTATTTCCCTTTCTTTTTTCTTTATAATAATCCATAAAAATTTGCTTGTTACATATACATTTAAATATTTGCGTGGCTTAAAATACTATTGGGTGAGCGCGAAAGTTCTACCCGTTTGTGGATATGCAAACTTACAATGTAGCTGACGCCCAAATGAAGCTGTAAAGATCAAAATCGTCGGCCTATCAAACGTGTGGTGGTTAACATATAAATAAATCGTACCTCACACAGTTAATCATCTAAAAAAATCTCAGATGGTGTAACATGGTAAGCGAGAATGAGCATGCGAGACATTGTTTGTAATTCGAGTTTAATAAAAAGAGTATGACAGCCGCAGCATGTCCCAATGTTTGTCAAGTTTATGAGGAGGATGCGATAGAGACGAAAGCGCCTGCCGTCGATGGTTTCGTAAATTTAGGGGAAGGAGACAGAAGCTGCCAATATCAAACTAGGTGTGGCCGACCCTGACACGTTGGAGAAGACGATATTGACCGAGCCATAAGGAGCAACCAAAATACAAATATACAAGAATTAACGGAGACCTTCAACGCGTGCACCGGACAACGGTCGAGAGACAGCTGGTTAACTTGGGTTTTGCGAGAAAGTTGGATCGTTGGGCTCCACATAACCTGACAGCTAAGCAACGGGATGACCGAATCGCCATCTGTATTTCCTTCCTTTTCCGGTACAAAAATGACCCATTCTTGACACGAATTGTGACAGAAGTGGATTAAGTACCGCTACTGTGTGTCGCCCTTCTGATCCTCCTGCATCGACTTCGAAAGCTTAACTTCATCCCAAGAAGGTGTTATTGAGTGTGTGGTAGGATCTGCAGGAAATAATTCACACACACTGAGAGGTTCAGCCATTTAACCAAACTATTAGTGCTGCCTTCTACTGTCTACAGTTAGATAGGCTGCATTCAAATTAGGTAGCAAAGCAGTCAGGTCTCATCAATCGTCGTGATCTTATCCTTCATCACGAAACCTCCATGCCCCATGCTGCTGTCATCACTCACTAAATGTTAATGGACTTTGGTTGTGAGGATGTACCCCACCCTCCCTATTTTTTGGCACCAATTGACTATTGTCTATTTCGTACGTTGAACAACTCCTTCAGTGAGACAATCTTTGATGCTCTTGATGCTGTGAAAACTGCCATCCAAGACTTTTTTTTTAGTCGAAACCGCTGGAATTTTACCGTTCATCTCCCACTAGCAAGATGGCAAGAGGTCATAGATAGCAATGGGATTATACACAATCGTAGGTAATATTCATTTTGCACTTATTTTCTCTTCTTTATGAGTAATAAAAACGGGTCGAACTTTTGGACTCATTTTTACTTCTGTATTAAACTGTTTTTCGTTAACAAAGCTTAGTGAGAATAAGTAAAAATATTAGAATAAGTTCTAAAGCTGTAAAAGTCCAATTTATTGCTGAAAATGCCATCATTGGTAGGCATTTTTCAAAATTATAACCAGTAGCGTTTTCATATTTGTATACATGAACTCGGGAGCATTCATGAATGGACAAGAAATACACTCAAACCCCCAACAGAAGTGGTAAAAACACATTCCTTATTTTCTGATTCACTTAAAGGTTAATAAAAGGAGAGTTGAAATGATTTTTGTGTGGAAAAACAATTAAAGTACATTTTAGCTATTAGTGTTGACATGACAATCCCGAAAATAGCACAAACAGTATTATTAATACAGAAATTGTTTCATGAGTTTGAAAGTATAATTCTCAACATTATGATACTTTGACATTAGTTGAATTGAATCACACAAATAAAAATATTGCCGATAGTTCTTAATTTTTGTTGGAATGGAAAATATTACTTTGCGCAAAACTTTAAATGTATATTATAAACGTCTATACTAGCTCAAGTACCCATTCTTCGCACGGGTTAATTTTTTAAAAATGAAAAAAATATTATTCTTGATACAATAGCTTAATTGTAAGGAGAGTAAAACCCGGTACAAAACAATGTACAGAAAAAATCTAACATAATTCTTTAAATAGTGCACTTTATATTTATCTATAACGCTCTTTAAACCCTCGCAACGTCCTTGGTGGTCAATTTTCGCAAAATCCCTTTTGTGGGGTATCTTTACTCCACGAAAGGAACACATCTGCTGAATTTCAAGTCTGTAGATCTAATAGTTCAAAAACGGGAATATGTATCTATAACGCCTCTTAAGCCCTCGCAACGCGCTTTGGGGGTCAATTTATGTAAAAACGAGAGTCTTCTTCATGGATAGGGGATACAAGGCTACCACACCATAAAACTCCCTTGATCGTTCCGGGACTCGTTTTTGAGTTTTAGTGGCACGCATATATATATATTTCTCTTCTTATACATATATATATTGCACACTTTCTTTTAGAATCTACTAGCCTTTACCCACCCACTTCACTGGGTATTTCCTGATGTTTTATAAATATATATATATATAATATATAAATTACTAATATCTAAGTTCTCTATCATTAAGAATTCGATTGTATTGAAAAATATACTTATACCTGTTCCTGTCACCTCTTGATAAAAAAAAAGGGCAGAGCTCATCTAATTTGTATTTTCTAAAAATCTCTAAAATTGAAGTATAGAATGATGTTTGCACTTTCGTAACACTATAATAAAGTGGATTCCCGCAAAACCAATTTCCGGTGGATCTCTACTCTGTAAAATAAACATGCAAGCCAAATCTAACGGGGAAAAAAAACGAAATTTTTACTGTCAATAATCCCGCTTTTACTGTAATCCGAATTTTTACTGTAATCCCGCTGAGAGTCGTTTTCCAATGGGAACCGTTCTTGAAAAATGTGAACCAAATTTCATTATTATAGTCCTTGTAGTTCGAGAAAAGGAATTTTTTGTCAGTGCGCCCCAGTAACCCCCTGCTTCCTCCAAGAGTTGATTTCCGTAAAATACATTCTTAGTTGATCCCTATTCAACCAAAGAAACATGCCTAATAAATTTCAAGTATGTGGGTCTAACAATTCAAAAAACAGGAACTTTTTTCTATAACTCCTCTTGACCCCTCGCAACCCTCCTTAGGGATCGATTTTCGTTTTACTCTTTGTTAGAAGAACTTTATTCCATGAAAGAACATGCCTACCAATTTTCAAGGTGGTAGATCTAATAGTTTAAAAACGGTAGATCTAATAGTGTAATCGATTACACCCCTTAATCTCCCGAAATGAAACTTGGTGGTTGATATTCGTGAAACCCATTTGTAGCGATTCTCTACTATACTAAAGGAATCTTCTTACCAAATTTCAAGACTGTACGTCTAATAGTTTAAAAATGAGGATAGTTATCTGTAACGCCCCTTGAGCTACCGCAACGCCACTTGGGGGTCTGTTTTCACAAACCCATTTTGCAGGGGAACTGTACTCTCTATGAAAGGAATCTGCTTACCAAATTTGAAGACTGTGCGTCTAATAAATTAAAAATGGAAAAAATTATCTATAACGCCCTTTGAGCCCCGCAACGCCACCTAGGGGCAATTTTCAAAAAACACATTACATAGGGGGTCTTTAATCCATGAAAGAATTCTGATTATCATATTTCAAGATTGTACGTCCAGTAGTTTAAAAATGGAAATAATTATCTATAACGCCCCTTAAGCCCCGCAACGCCACTTGGGGGGCTATTTTCCCCAAACCCATCTTGTAGCTGATCTCTAACTCTATGAAAGGAATCTATTTATCAAATATAAAGACTGTACGTCTAATAGTTTAAAAATGGAAATAATTATCTATAACGCCCCCTAAGCCCCCGCAACGCCACTTGGAGTTGACGTTCACCAAACTCATTTTGTAGCGGATCTCTACTCTATGAAAGGAATCTGTTTACCCAATTTCAAGATTGTACATTGAGTAGTTTAAAATTGGAAACAATTATTTATAATACCCTTTAACGCCCCTTGCGGTTCGAATTTCACAAAAAATCCATTCTTAGCTTATCTCTACTCTATGAAAGGAACATGCCTACCAAATTTCAAGCCTGTGAGTTGAATAGTTCTGGAGATATCGTGATTAGTGAGTGAGTGAGTGAGTCTCTTTATTTATTTATATATATATAGACACTGATTAATTAGAGCTTGTCACTTGATCACGACGGCTCTGTCGGAGGTTCTCTTCACGTATGCATATAAATGTCTCTTTGATACTTTAGTTATATTGCTTTACTTAGTAGTTGGCTTGTCTCCCTCGTTGTGGAGTAAGAAGTTATGTCTATATGGCTTGTTGTGTTACCTTTGATGCTTGCTCTTACATGTAATGAACATAATTCTAAAAAATGTATAAGAATAAGGTAACATTTTTATCTTATGGCTTTTATAAGATTGAAGTAGAGCTCGTAAGAAATAAGCATATCTTAGCCTATAAATTGATGTATTGCTTTGATTTACATGTAATCAAGAATCCAGAATAAACTGAAAATAGAATTTAAAACTATTTGGAATTATAAGCCTATCATTATATTGCCATGTTTGTCTTAGATATTCAAACTCTCAACTTATTTTGGTACCTTTCATAGGATGGGGAGGGCAAACGAATTTAATACTGCCATGAGTCTCTTTTACTTTGTAGTCATCTAACTCTTTTTGTAATTTTTTTTCATTCCATTATTTTTTTTTTTATTAAATTTGTGTAAGAAATAAATATTTGCTCCAAGTACAGAATTTTTTATTTTTTTTAATTTTTTAGTATTGAGTAAGTTTGAAATTTTAAGTTTGATTGAAGGTTTCAATTTAAACGCGTAAACTTAGAAAGGAAAAGCTATTTTTTTGTTATTTTTTGCAAACAACTATTTTTTCTTAGTTTAGCTAATTTGGTTTTTTCCCCCATATAAAAATTAAGAGAGTGAGTGAATCTTAACGTCGCTCTGTTCAGCTATACATGAGGGCTTTTGGCGACGGACCTCGTAATTTCGAACCATGGTCAAGTGACGAGGACGACACATGAGTTGGCAACCCTCTCTCCTAACTACCACACTACACCAACGGGAGGACGTTTGAGCTTTCGACAGATTTAAAGTGCATCGCTTCCCTATACAGCGGGTCTTTAGTGGCACTGAGCTTGAACTCTTGACACGCAGCCACGATCCGATACCTCATATATAAATTGAAACTGTTAAGTATTTTATTATTTCCTTTTAAGTATTAGCAGATAAAACAATAAAAAAGAAAGAACTTAATGAAAGTTTTGATTTTATGGGAGAGTGTTTATAAACATCGCCCTTTAAACCAAGTGAAGGTTATTGGACTTTTTGACGTAGAAAAAAAATATTGAAACACACATAAAATCCTTAAAAAGTTTCTATGCATAAAAAAATTAACGTATCTGCCAATGTATCACCAAAGTATCTAGAAATATCTTAAAAGTGGAAGGCAAAGACAAAGAAGGGATGGAATCAATAATAAATTGCAATAATTCCATTTCTGTTTTGACTAATATAGAAAAATTTGCTTTTAAGATATTAAATGGAAGATAAAGAAAAATGTAAAAGTAGATCAGGAAAGGGCAATATTTTTTTGCACGGGGGGCACACATACACATACATATAATGGAGTGTTTTCTCTCCAACAATATATCAAATTTTCTCAAGTAATTTCCAGTTTTCTAAACCTTCTCATTGCTGTAGTTATTTATGAAATAGATAACATTTTTTTTAAAACTAAGAAAATGAAGATAGAAGCTGAATGTGTATTTTAAATGGAAATAAAAGTTTTCGATATCAAATCAAATCCGATATTTTTATTTAAGAATCGAAAAAAATATTACTTCTCCGTTTCCAATACTTTAAAGTAAAATTAATCTAAAATTGTAAAATAACAATACTTAAGAAGAACACTGAAGTTATATAAATTAAGTGTGGATTACTTCGTCAAACACGACTTATTACTTCAAAATTTAAGCAAAAAACTTTCATTCATTTTCATCAATATACTGTACAATAATTCTCAACATTTTTTCCAATATTCTGATTATTCACTCTCTTTACTTTAACCCTTTATCTACCGACGGTACTTATAAGTACCACTCACTTTAAAATTACTTAGAATAACTATTTTTACGAATACTCCGACGATACTTAAAAGGAACATTTTATTTTTAATCCACTCTTCCAAGATATAGAGAAACGTAGGTTCTTCTATGATGAGTATTTTAGCGGGGGAAGGCGAATAGTTTTATAGCTGAAGAGTTACGTTTTCAGCTGATATTTTGATCGGATTGCAAGGATTGTCATTTTTGTTCCGAAAAAATAGTTAATGTCAAAAGGTAGGTGTCTTATTTTTTTTCTGTTTGTTAATGAAGAACTTAGAAAATGATTCGACTATTTATTTTAAGTAAACAGTGTATATAATTAATTTTACAGTTGAATATCTTTAATTAATTAATTAGCTGTATTGGATTAAATTTCCCAAAGTTGAGTATTTTGTTTATGTATATCCCTTTATTTTCAATTAGCGATTCAAAAAAAAATATTGCATGAAAAAAAAAAACCGCAGTTAATCATAATGTGGTAAATAAAGGGTTAAATGAAAAATGTATCATTTTTTTTAAAAAAAAGAAGTAGAGGTAAATTATGATCAAGAACACAAAATAAATAAATAAATAAATAAATAACTTTAAAAAAATTTATTTCTGTTTTAAGATAATTGCAAAGTAAAACTTGAAACGAAAATCCATTACAAAGAGAAAATAAGTATTCAATTACGATATAAAAAAAGGCATGACATTTTTGTGTGAAAGAAATGTAAATAAAAAAATACTATGGGGATAAGGTTTCAGGATAGAAAAGGAAATCTACAAATTGTATATGCTTTAAGGGCATGAATTTTTGAAAAATGACCGATTTTGACTTTTTTTATATATTTGAAAAGTTCAAACATTTCTGCTTAAAATGATATATGATATATGGAAATACAATAATTCAAAGTATTTTTTATTTATTTTTAAAAGGAAGCCACTTTCCTTGACGCGTGACAGGTGCTCCTCGTCTTTCATCATGCTTAATTTTTCGATGACCGCGCGATTTATTTTGTTTACAATTAGTATAACTTTTGTTTTATACATAAATAAAACGATTTTTCTTTGAAGAAAGGAAAAGACAACTCAACACAGCTATTTTTTTTCGTTTGGTTTGTTGTTAAATGGGATTATTCTTGCTTGAACTTGCTAATTGTGAATTCTAATTTATTTATCCAAATTTTTTTTCTGTTTAATCCACGCTTTACATTAAATTATTTATTAGTATTTTATTAACGACAAAAATTATGGGCAGATCTAAAACAATATTTAAAAAACTCAAAAATGTCGGCGTTTAAAAAATGAATGATCAAAATGTTCCAGCTATCACATCAGACAGCACAGAAACTGTTATTCAAAGTGCTTCAAAACGAAAACTTATTTCAAACAACTGTTTATGTAAAGACATGGAAGGAAGTAATGAAAAAAAAAATGTTTTAATAGAATAAAATTTATTGAATAAAGCTTTATTGAACTTTGCTGTTTGTAAAATCTGTGGCCATTCCATCTCATTGGAGGCTTCTAAAAGAGTTGGCATTGTGTATTACATGGAACTTTGTTGTAGTTTTTGCGCAAAAAAACATGGTTTCCATACGTCAACTAAATTGAAGAATAAAAATAAACATTTCCACTCAAATATCAGATTGGTATTTGCTTTCAGATCTATTGGAAGAGGTCGTTCAGCTGCAGAAACATTCTGATGACTTATGAATTTGCCATCTCCCCCTGAAAAATTCCGCACTTATACAGAATTGTTGTTCGACTCTTCTAAATTAACCTGTGAAAAATCAATGAGAAATTCTGTTGAGGAGGCAACACGAATAGAAGGTAAACGTGACATTGCTGTTGCCTTAGATGGTTCATGGCAGAAAAGAGAATGCCAGTCCCTCAATGGTATTGTTACAGCTACGAGTGTCAATACTGGAAAAGTTATTGACTTTGAAGTGTTTTCGAAACATTGTCGGTGCAAAACTGCATTTAATTCTGTTCACTAACCATCATGTATTGCCAAGTATAGTGGAACAAGTGGAGGCATGGAAGTGAAAGGTGTAACGGCGATATTTGAAAGATCCGAAGCTCATTATGGCATTCGTTACACAAAATATTTGGGCGAAGGAGATTCAAGAGGTTTTTCATCAATACTAGCTCTGAACCATTATGACACTCAAGTGGAAAAATTAGAGTGCATTTGGCATATCCAAAAGCGTATGGGTACCCGTCTTTTGGATCTCAAAAGAAAAAAAAACAGAGAAAAAAAATTAAGTGATGGAAGAAGCCTAAGTGGACGCAACCAACTCACCAACATTTTAATTTCAAAAATTCAGAGGTTTTATGTTATGGCTATTAGAAACAATATCAATGATTTACACAACATGAGAACTGCTGTTTGGGCTGTTTATTTCCATCTTTTGTCTACAAATGAGAGCCCTCAACATGGATTGTGTCCCTCGAATTAAATTCATTGTGCGAGTTTCAGAAAGCGAAAGCTGAATTTAACGAAACGCATTATGATCATAAAAAATATACCCATGTACCATTTTCCCTCATGAATGAAATTAAGCCAATTTTTAGAGATTTAGCTTACCCTAGGTTATTAAAAAAATGTCTACATGGAAAGACTCAAAACCTCCAATGAGTCAGTTAATAATACTATATGGTCAGTCATTCCAAAATCTACGTTTGTGGAGTTAAAAACTCTAAAATTAGGGGTAAATATGGCAATTGCACGATTCAATATGGGCTATGTAGCCAATAATCATTTTAAAACTTTGTGGTATTGAACCAGGTTTTAATTGTGTCATGCTTTAAAAATTAGATGCACGTAGGATTCGAGTAACCAATGAAAGCATTTGGATACAAAAAAAAAAAAAAAAAAGGCTAGATTGCTAAAAATAATGAAAAAAAGAAATTAGAAGAGTCTTTGTAGAAGCAGGGCAAAGAAATGTTTCATATCTTCTGGAAAGTATAATAAAGGTTTAAATCGTCAAAATTGCAAATTTTTACTTTCAGCTGTTTTCTAAAATGCAATATTTTCCCTTTTTGTACCTTTTTCTCAGAAACTAATTAATGTAGGTCTTCAATTTTCAGTAAGTATATTTTCAACATGTTTACACATTTTAATGGAGCGAATAAGATATATCTATCAAACTTTTTTAGATAACGCCTTTTTAACCTAAATTTTAGGGGGGGGGGAATGGGACATTTTTAAAAAAAATTCATAATTATTTTAATTTTTAGTAAAAAGACAAAACCCTTCATTACAATCTTATTGATAGTACAACCTACTGTAAAAATTTCATCTATGAGAAGTAAGTAGTTTCTGAGAAAAAGGTACATAAACTTACGTAATTTAACATGGGCTCCTATGGAAGTGCCGGACCCCCTTAAAGCAGGGAGAACGAGATTAAGAAAAGATCTTCACCTTTCCAAAATGGGCAGTCGATATTTCAACCGAAATGCATAATCTCTGACGGGAAGGCTTTGTTCAAAAATTTAATATCGAGAGTTTCCGTTTAAATCACTTTCTGAATGCTGTGTGGTCTGTTAAAAACCCTATAATCGCTTGGTCTAACTCTCTTGTCATTATACAAGGGGAGAGGGTATGAAATTTTCTCGTTCTTCTTTACTTTTAGAGCCACTAAGATCTCCATCGCTCAACAGGTAAATAGCACGTTATTTTGCTGCCATTACCCAGCGACACTTCGTAATATCAATCATCGACAAAAAAAAAAAAAAAAAAAAAATCTAGTTTTAAAGAGCAGTTTTTTCTCAAAATTAGCAGCCACCCAAAGGTTAATACGATCTCCATTTCGAAATTGATATCCTATGGATTTGGAAAGGAATTTCATCATATTTATCCTATTGCTAGCACGTGTCTCTTATTTGTATTTATCTCTCTCTTCCTTTCTAATTATATAATAAAACTTTTAAAAAATTGTAGTACTTAAGTATTAAATCCCTCCTCCTCCATAATTATAACGAAATTTTAATCGCAAAGCTTAAATAATATTTCTTTTTAAATTATAAAATTCAATACCCAAGTTTATTTTCAAAATGGAGTAACAATACCCAAAATAAATATGTTTTTTATTTCTGTAAAAAATACGTAATTCAGTGATTTTTTTTTTGAAGAATGAATTTTTTTTTTAATACTATGAATTGTAAACATTTTATGTGCAGAAATAAATCAGAAATAAATTCCTCGATTTTCATCTTGTTTTTCAAAAATTGTCAAGTTGAATTAGACAATGCTATTTTTTTACGCAACATCGCTTAAAAACTCAGGTATACGAAGGTTTTATTTCTTTGACATTTTCTTGCCTTGTCCAATTTGATTCAACTTATCAAAAGTTGTTTTTTTCCCTTTGTCTTTACAAAATTTTTTGACGAACTATTTTTGTACCAAAGTTGAGTCATATTATTACGTGTACATTGGTTGAAACGTTCAAGTAAGATAAATTTATTGCTCGCAATCAAAGCCCTATTGTGATATTTTATGGGTATTTAAAGATGATTTATTTCCAAAATTAATGTTAGTTAGATTATCTATTTTCCTCTTGTATGTTTGGTTGAGCATTGGAAATGGTATTAATAATATAGAATGTACTTTTAACTCTGATTTGTTAGCGAATGGTTTTATGTGATTGCTTTATAATATTTCTTACGTTTAAGTTATGTAACATATTTTTAAATATTTTTTATTGTATGTATTTAATAAGAGACAGTTGCGTTACTAGGAGTGTCAGGGAAATGCACTGCACCGTGTATCATCCTACAGAAAAATATCATTTGAAAGATGTTTATCTGTGATTCTACAGTAAAATATGGCCGCGGTAGGCCAGTCGTCATAGTTACGCGATTGTTTCTGTCGAGTCATGGGTTCGAGTTGGTGTCCCGAAAGACCCACCGAGAAAGATATGCTGATGTACATTATATTTGTAAAGGTACAAACGTCTCACGTTGTCGTGGACATTTGGAGAAACGAGTGCCCTCTAGACTTGACCGTGGTTCAGAGTTATATGAGATCTATCATCAAACAAGATATCAATCATTGGCATGGCCAAGTAATTTTAGCGCGTTTTTCACATGTTGTATTTTACAATAATGCAACTGATGAACTTTTTACTAACAGAAAGTAGTGTATTGTGCTTAAAAAAAATTAAAAATGATTAAATTAAAAAATGATTTGGCTCATCTAGGGCACAAATGCGACCAAATGCCGAAAACCCGAGGTCAATTGGTTGCTTATTGGCTGAGAAAAAGGTACGACAAAATATGGAACGAAGACGAAATTTGCGTCCTAATAGCGCTTTTGTTCCACTACGTGAAAAACGCGCTATAAACCCTCATGTAGCTTCGAAAGGTGATATTAATATTACTAAGTAAGCAACCGCTATAAAAATATCAATTAAGAGAAACGTAATAAAATATAGAAATATGTATGCATAGTATTGTACCTATTCACACAAACGCATTTTCCTTTTGTAGTGTTGCTTCATTAAATACAACTAAAAGTAATTTCTGAAATTTTCACGCATGTTAATTGCTTTGTGGTGAAAACAAAGGAAATAAAAATGATAGAGAATGGGGGGGGGGGGTGATATCCGCGAACGCACTTTCTCCTGAAAATGCTTAAGGGTGCTTTTTATTGCACTTTAAAATAAAATAAAAAGTCTCCAGATTGAGTTTAGTTGCACACATTGTCGATTCAAATTATACTTTGGATCAGCTTTGATTTTTTAAAGAGAATATTCCATGATTTGATCTGAATAGTAATTTTAGTTTTAGATTTTTTTATATGTGTTCATCACTTTTGAAAATATTACTATTATGAAGTATTATAAATGTGGTCTGAAAAGTAGCGTACATCACACAACTCAGAAAAAAATAAGAGTGAAAGGTGTGATACTTCCAGGTAACCTCCCTGAATGTGACGCCAGTCTAAGTGATATAAGAAACAGCAAGTAAACCTGCATTAAAAAAAATTTGCTTCTCAACAAGCCAGAAAAAAATAAAACATCTCTGGACTCTAAAAAAAGAGCGTGCATTATATTCCGTTGCCAGCTGAGGTGTCGTCCGCGTCATTTGACCATGGTTCAAAGTTACGCGGTTAGTCGCCAAAAGCCCTCGTGTAGCTGACCAGTGAGACGTTAATATTCACTCACTCGCTGAAGGAAGTATATTTTAGAGATTTTACTAAATGAGATTTCACAAAAGGAAATTTATATTTTATCTGGATCCAACCCCTTTCTAAATTTCAAAGATTTTTCCGGGGCTATATTTAAAATAAGAAGGGAGGCTTAAGAATTTGAAATTTTACGGAATATGTAAATAGAAATGATACATCACACAATTACCATAGCTGTTAAATATTTAACTCTTTTTCGCACATTTCACTTCGAGATATGAAAGGTTTTAAAGGCAAAACTTTTCAATGGCATTTTTAGGAGAACTATCAATGTCTTCTTTCTTCTTTTTTACCCAATTCAGTTTAAATAAATATTTTAAATATAATTGCAGTTTTTTTTAGATAAATGATATCAAATAAAAGTAACTTAAATTTGAAAATATTACACAATGACAAATGATATTGGTATTATATTTTCCAGAAATAGAAAACAAAATTGAATTATTCAGGTTTCTTACTGTTACATTTACGGTAATTTACAAGATTAGAACAAATTCTTTAGTTGTTTTTTAGAGATAAGACACACACATAAGAAAATAAAATACGAAGTTTATTTCGGATATGAAGCAAACAAATAAAATAAAAGTTAGCTGCCTCGTTACTGAAGTTATAACGGCGGCAGAGGTCACTGCCCTTCGCGGTTGACACTAAAGGCAAAGGCTATGAACAAGTTAGGGTTACACATTGCGGGGTTGTCCGAGACCACAGTGGGAATTCTCATTGGGGTGGATCACTATTGGCAAATAGTAAGAGGTGAAAAGGTCAGAATAGGGAAAGAAATTTATGCGATTTCAACTCGTTTTGGTTGGGTACCGGCAGGGTTACAAGATCCCCCCTACACACGGGAGGGAGAATTCGAAACTCAAAACAGCGCAATTATAAATTTTTCTTCTTGCGTGAAGGACTCTTTAAGATCCTTGTGGAGTTTAGATTTGATGGGAATTACTGACAACCCAACTGTTTCTAAGGAGGAAAGGGAGATAATTCAGGGTTTCGAAAGGCAAATACAATTTGAAAATAATAGATATTCCGTTGGCTTGCTATGGAAAGCTGAAATGGGTCAGTTAGAAAATAATTTCGCAGTTGCATTAAGGCGATTTGAAAATCTTAAGAATAGATTAAATAGAAATCCCGATATTTTTGAGCAGTATAAAAGAGTAATAGAAGAGCAAATTAAAGAGGGTATAGTTGAGGAATGTTCAGATGAAGGACATGATTCGTCGTATTTTATGCCACATAGAGAAATACTTAAACAAAATGAAACTACGAGTTGTAGAGTTGTTTATGACGCGAGCTCTTCACGATCTAAAAACGTAAAATCCCTTAATGATTTTCTAGATATTGGGCCTAATTTGTCCCCTCTTGTATTGGACGTAATTTTAAAATTTCGCAAATATGAAATTGCTTTTAACGGAGATATTGCCAAAGCATTTTTAATGATAAGTATCGCAGAAAAGGATAGGGATTATTTAAAATTTCTTTGGTATGGTAAAAGTGAAGATGAACATAAAATTTTTAAGATTTAAACGTCTTCCATTCGGACTCTGCTGTAGTCCAGCAATTTTAGCAATGACGATAAAATATCATATAAAAAAATATGCAAATACAAATCCGGAAGGTTATAAAATGCTCGATTCATCTTTATATGTAGACGATTTGTATTATGGCGCAGACACAATAAAAGATGCATATAGATTGTCAACAGACGCAATTAAAATTTTCTTAAATGCTGGGATGGATCTACGAAAATTAAGATCCAATTCCTCGGAACTTAATTCTTTATGGATTGAAAAGGGTTTCAATGTGGGATTGACTAAAGAGTCAAAAATTTTGGGCATGGTTTGGACCCCAGAAATGGACGAGATAAAATTAAATTGTGAATTTTTAGAGAATTCATTCGATCGTATTCCTCAAAAGGCTACTAAGAGAACTATTCTTCAGACTGTAGCGAGAGTTTACGATCCAATGGATTGTCTCAGCCTTTACGATGATGATGACAATCATGTTACAAAAAATATGGACTGCAGGACTTGATTGGGATGAAACCCAACCAGAGGAAATGAGGAAGCAAAGACATGTCAACGAGGAGAGTGTTGTGAATGAAAAGGGATCTAAGGACATTCATTCACTTACGGCTTCTATTCGAGACATTGAAACTTCGACTTTGTTGGATTTGACCCGATTCAGTAGTTTATTGAGAGTTCATCGAATCACGGCGTATGTCATGAGATTTATCAACAATACTCAAAGAAAATCCATTAAATTAAAAGGCCCGTTAAGTTCAACTGAAATCTCAAGTGCCGAGCGCTATTGGGTGAAAGCTATTCAACGAAAACACTTTCCAAAAGAGACTGTAGATCTTTCTCAGGGAAAGTCTCTAGACAAGGTATCTAAAATTTATTCGCTTAACCCAGAGCTAGATATGCATGGTCTTCTGCTTCTAAAGGGAAGACTTCATTTCTCTGATCTAGATTTCGGAGAAAAACACCCATGGTTGTTACCTAACAAGGATAGGTACAGTGAATTAGTAATTCTACATGCCTATAACCATTTACTTCATGCTGGTGTTGAGGCTACTTTAGCCCAAGTCAGAGAGAAGTTTTGGATTTTAAAAGGACGCCAATGTGTCAAATCTATTTTAAGTAGGTGTTTCTTGTGCAAAAAATACACAGTACGTTCTGGTAACCAAGAAATCGCCCCTTTGCCACCAGATCGAGTTTTAGAATCATCTCCATTTTCAATTTCAGGATTGGACATTGCAGGTCCTTTTTTCATAAAAGACAGTGATAAGAAACACTACCTGCTGTTGTTCATATGTGCAACCACTCGAGCCTTGCATCTCGAACTTCTTCCTTCAATGAGCACAGAACAATTTTTGCTTGCTTTCCGCAGATTCATATTCCCGACGTGGACTCTGTTCAACAATTTACTCAGACAACGCTAAAAACTTTCAAGCGTGCTGAGTTAGAATTGAAAAATTTTTGGAGATGTATGCTACATCCATCTGTACAAGATTTGTTTTCAACTCATGGTATAACGTGGAAATATATTGTAGAAAAAGGAGCATGGTGGGGAGGGTTCTGGGAGAGGCATTTCAGAACAATTAAAACTTGCTTACGAAAAATAATTGGCCGTTCTAGTCTTTCTTTGAACGAGCTAGAAACTGTATTCATAGAAATCGAAGCCATGATAAATTCAAGGCCAATAACTTATATCTATGATGACCCTTCTGAGCCCTCACCACTAACTCCTGCACATTTCTTAATAGGTAAACGTTTACTTTCTCTTCCAGTAACAAGAGTATCCAGAGAAGACCTTACTGGGTCTAGACTTTCTTTACTTAAGAGATATAACATCAGCAAAATTTATTAAATCAGTTTTGGAATCGTTGGAGGAAACACTATTTGCTATCTCTAAGATCTATGAATATATGTCCTCCTTCTAAAGTAACTTGTCAATTTAAGGTTGATGATGTTGTACTCATACACGATGATCGCTTCCCTAGGAATCTGTGGTCAATGGGTAAGATTATTGAAACTTATACTGGAAGAGATGGTAAGATTCGCTCTTGTCTTGTTAAAACTAAAAATAATGCCATAAGAAGACCAGTTCAATTGCTGTATTAATCTTGAAGAATAATTATTAATTTAATATGAATTTTGTAACTAATTGAGTTATTTTCTGTAATCTATATATTTACGATTTTATCATATATTAATTTTCTTCACTTTGTTAATGTGAATTTTAATGAATGTTTACATACTTTTGCTTTTATATTTTGTAGAATGATTAGTATTTTGTATTAAGTAATTGAATGTGTAATTTGTTGTGTATGTGTGTATCTAAATATCTTGATTTTAATTGTAATGTAACATTGCTTAGTTAGTGTTAGAACTTTTATTGTTTAATTTGTTATTGTATTATGTTTTGTGTGAACTTAAAAGTTCACAGGTGGGGAGTGTTGAAAAGCGTCGTATAGAGGGCGCTGCTCTGTAACGCGAAACTTTTGTTTTGGTTATGTGTAGGAGCTCAGTGGCAGGTGAGCTACCATTTGGTACAGTTGTAATCTGTAATTGAAGGGTGGTTGCCCTAATAATACAACCTAAGTTTTAATCATATATGTTTAATGTTCGTGTCGTCCAGCAATAAAACCTTATAAAAGACAAAAAAAGGTCGTCATCATTCTACCACTGAATTCACCAGACGTAATAA